>VZTA01013095.1:0-14055 GCA_013398855.1 Mohoua ochrocephala
CCCAGTGCAAGAAGGGCATGGACATACTGGAATAAGTGCAGTGAAGGGCCACAAAGATGAGTAAGGGTTTACAGGCTGACTTCAGAGAACAGGTTGAGAGAGACTCAGCCTGGAACTTCAGCCTGGAGAAGAGAGGGCTTGGTCTGGATCTTGTCAATGTGTATAAATAACTGAGAGAATGAAGAGAGCCAGACACTTCAGGGATGCCCAATGAAAGGACAAAAGGCAATGGACACAAACTGAAATTCCATTTGAACTCGAGAAAACTTTTTCTTACTGCGAGAGCGGTCACATTCTGGAACTGTTTGCCTGGGGAGATTATGGGGTCTCTATCTTTGGAGATAGCCAAGTTTGATTGGAGATGGTCCCTGGTAACCCGCTGTAATTCACCCTGCTCTGAGCAGGGGAGTGGCCTAGAGTATCTCAGAGGTCCCTTCCACTCTCAGTCTTCAGTGATTCTCTGAGTTGGCTGAGTACACAGGAACAGTGAAATGATGTTGGGGTTCAGTGTAGGTGAGAACAGAATTTGTTGTAGTTCTGTTAAACACTGTATTGCAGGAGTAGGTACAGCTGCTTCTGGTCGTATGTACTGGCATTGTCCGCTAATCCTGTTGTAAAACCTTATGAGGGTTGTTACTGCAGAGGACTTTGGCTCTTTCAAGGTTTGCCTGAGAGAGCAGATGGTACTGGAGAATGCTTTGTTATTAACTTTCCGTGAGTTTATATTTATTTTGTGCCAAGAGTCTGCTTTTGTGTTCCCTTTGGTAACTGGAAGCTGAAAACCTCTCCAGTTTCCTGCTTATGTAGCAGAAGTGTCCATAGAAAGACTTGGTCTGGATCAGTGGCTGTACATTGGGAGTATAATTTACAATTTTTATTTGCAAGTGAGATTAGATCGAGCACAACTCTTCTGGTCAGAGTGAGTGCAGGCCACTTCATTTCACAGGAGATGCTTGATGAGGTCTGAGGTGTCAGGGGATTTTTGACTGGTATCTGGAAGTGATACAGCACTGAGATTAGCAGTAGTTGTAAAGATCTGCATTTACTCAAGCGTGCCAGATACTGTCTGTGACTGGCTGCATTTCAGGAATTGTGGAGATGTTTGCGGTGGGTTGTCCTTGGTTATGCTGCCCTATGAGAGAAGTTGTTAGAGCAATGTGTACAACTGTCCTCCACAGGATAAAGTCGTATTAAAGGGTTAAAAGGCCCCAAATACAGAGCCCTGAAATGCTAATTACACTTTTACCATTGTGTATCCCAGAAGAGATGATGGTGCAATTGCAGGGTTGTTGCCAGCACTTGGTAGGCTTTCATATGCATTTGTGGAAGACTGTTCAAATGGTAGCAATGGTACTCAAAGCCCTTGAATTAAGCTGAAACAACAGGGAAGATTTTGGACAGATAAAGAAGCAGTTTTATGGAATGACTCTGGGCCAGAGGCAAGATGTATTTCAAACAAGCCAGCTGTTAAGCTCTCTTAATTGCTGTTGATCTTTCAAAGAACCAGGTGTTTGGGATCTGGGGTCAATCCTCTTCTGACTGTAGATAGTAAAATATGGAGTGTGAGAGTGGCAGTCGAAATCTATTTACTTGGAGGGCTGATCTTTCCAGCAGTTGCTTTCTTCCCAGTGGTGATCCAAGCAATGATACCGTTGTGACTTGAGTATTATTACAGCCCAGAGTGAGATGAGATACTTTGGGACCAGTAATGTGTATCCCATTTGCAGTTTGTGAAGCCTTGTTTTGACAAGTGCAATGTAGTGACTCTGAAAAAGGCTTTGGGGAGCTGCACGTGAACCAAGGGAATGTGAATTCTTGTCATGATGATACAGCTCTACGACCCTGTGTAGGCAGGCAATATCAGGGAATATGAAACTACTGTTATCTTATTACATGGTCTTATTGACGCCATTCCAGATAATGTTCAAATCCACATGCAACTCTTTGTGTCTACATTTCAGAAGGACTCCATATAGCCAAAGGAAGAATCAGCTGAGGAAAACTTCAGCAGTAGAATGACATAAGCTTAATGTACTTAGCTAATCAAAGAAGTAGTAGGTAGTTGTTGTTACTTGATTGGTCTAGATATATCTGTGGGGGAAAGATTTCTGATAGAGCACCCTTTAATGCATTAGACAAAAGGCATAGAAAGATGCAGAACCTCATGTCAGAACAATTTAGCCTGGAAAAAAAAAGATATTTGAGTGGTGGTGTTAGAGGTTTTTTTATTTCTTGAATTCCTGCCGCATAAAGTTCACCACTTACCTTGCGGTAACACATTGCTGAAACATGGCTTTTTTCTAGTACATGGAGTGTTTAAACTAGCAAAGTCATTGCCTGGTCTCAAAGGAAAATGTATGATCATAGTACTGGTCTCAAAGTTCCTGGTACATGTCCAGGAGTTTTCATAGGGTGTCTTCAGTGGTCCCATTGCTGGAGAGCTTCTGCCAGCCATTTGCATCATGTCACAAGCTATAGTCTGTTCCAGTGCTGCACGATGGAAACAAGCATTGCCTCTGAGAAAACATTGTATAATGTGTTTTCTGATGCAAACTGTCCCAGTAAGCCTTTCTTTGTATTGGTGGCTGGGAATCTAAAGCTGCCTTTGAGATTCAGAAAGGTATTGGAGAGAGATGATCATGTTCTTAAAAGTGAAGGGTGCAGGCTGATTCCTTTTGTGTGCATTGTTAAAGAGATGAATTTCTAGATATCATTATATCAGAAGGGGTAAGGCTTTGCAGAAGTGCTCATCTTTTGTGGGCGGTGAGGGCCCCTTGGGGACCTGTCTCTTTGTGGGTGGTGAAACTCACTTAGCCATAAAAGTATTCTCCCAGAGCTTGCTGCCTCCTTTTAAAAAGGAAAAAAAAATTAAAAATTACCCACGCTCCAGAGCGCAGAGAGGAGGCAGGAACCCATGCGATCTGCTGTGCAGAGGGGTAGGAATCCTCAGTGGCCTGCCACATTTGGCTGTCATCTTTGAAGAGATTAGTCATGATTTTTGCTAATGTGTTTTATGGGGCGGGGGGGGGAGAGAGCCCAACACCACAAAGCAAACCCTAAGCCAGATCTGCTACGCCCAGCATAGAACATCTTCATAGACATTTTTATAGCCACCCTGTCATAAAGATGGAGGAAGTTCTTGCTATGGCAACATAGTTGTATGTTGTGTAAGGGATCTGGTAAGAATGCCATGTACTGATCTCTTGATCTCTTTTGCAAGTAGACAGGATTGTACCATTGGATGTTTTATTTATAATTGAGCGTTAATGTCTCAATCTGTTATCAATGCTCACAAATCAAAGGTTGTGTTAGCTGTTAGATTCCGCAGTAGTAGTTTTCCCTCCACATAGTATCGTTACTCAGCTGGTACTGTTGGTTTCATGCTTCTGGTCTGCTGGCTTTCCTTGATTGTGGGGGAAGATGTATGGGAACATCTTGCAGGGTTAGTGACAATTTGCTCGCTTCCTCAGAGTTACTTTTGACTTGTGGGTTTGTCTTACCTGGGTATTTTACCTTAACGTGAGCAATGCTAAATTGCCCTCTGTGTGGAACCTGGAGGAGTTTTAGAACACGCCCTTGGCAAGGGCAGAGCCTAGGAAATAAATTTAGGCTTCAGACTTTCCGCAAAACATAAAGCCTGGCTTTGTCAGTGCTTTTGGGTTGTTAAAAATGTGGAAGGTGTTAAGTGTCTTGCATGAGATGGGGAAGTTCTTCAGGAAACTGAGAAGAGAAGCCAAACGGCATTTGTGCAGTGGCAAACACAAGCTCTAGTCAGGATGAGAGCACTAGGTAAGCTCATACTAGCTTTTTAACTCTTTGCCTCAGAACTCAAAAGTAAAGGCAGACAGCAGGAGATTTTATGCACTAGAAAATATAAACAGGATCCAAAGGTGGAGATGTGCCTCATATGTGTCCCTCCATGCCCTGTTTTTTTTTTAAATTAGTGCACCCACCACTTCTGGAATATGGCTGAATTTGGAATGGTCTCCGGTGTCTGCAGGAGCTCAGAGCTGGTTTTGAACTAAGCAGGAGCTGCGAGTTAGTGCTACTAAAGGAAGCTGTATTTTGCTTTCTTGAGCAGTAGGTTGACACACTCTCCTGTTGAGCTCAGTGTGGGCTGTAATCCAGAAGCCCTGGAAGGCAGGAGTTGTTATGTTTCTGAGAGTTCAAAATCAGCAAGAGCTGTGAGCCAGCCTCTACAAATATAACAGCTCTGGACTCTGAGTTTCCTTGTAGCCTGGCTTCTGAATTCCACTCTTGCTGCTCTGGGAACCAGATTCACATCTCTTCCCCTTGCTTCAAGCACTGCCTTGAAATTAGGTACAATTTCAGCTGTATCAATATGCTTCAACCCACCAGGTTTTGCAGCAATAGGTGGGAAGGAGTAGATAGGTGTGGCTTATGGCCCATTAGATAACTTCAGGGCTGGCAGCAGAGTGTGGAAGAAGTTGCAGTGGTGGTCATTATTGCTTGGTTGTCTCTTTCAGTATCTTTGGGGTTGGCTAGAGTGGTAGTGGTAGGTTGAAGTCATTCGCAGAAGGCAAGGGAAGAGTAATGCAAGAGTCGAAAATGTTACTGCCTTTGCTAAAAAAGAGTTAATGAGGACAGTTAGGCTACTAGTCCTGAGTTTTGTCCAGCAAGGGGGTCACAAGAAGTAGAGCAGATTCAGTAGTAGGTGAGATGGAAGATATGCCGGAGAGGAAAAAGAACAGTGACTGCCAAGAGTTCATATGGTACGGTTTGAGAGCTGGAAATGAGAAGGACATATGGGACAATGCATTTCCCCATCTCACCCTAGACATCCAAACTGTGATCCAGAGTCTCTTTAGAAATTTAGAGATGTAAGAAGTTAATGCATATTTGTATTGTGAGAGGTAGGAGAGGAGCATACACATGTTTACTGACAAATGGCGAGGGATAGAAATTGATCCAAAAGAGGGAAAAATCAGAGGCGGGTGGAGTGCTTGCAAGGGCTGGGAACATGCTTGTGTCTGTTGTGGGAAGAATTGCAGGAGGGGAAGGGAAGGTTGAAAAGGTAGAGGAAGTACTGTCACTTGGTAATTTTCTTATAAGCAGCTGAGATTCTGCGCAGAGACAAATGGAAGCTGGAGGAGGGGAGGGTTTGAGGAATGAGTCAAAGGTAGCTGGGATTGCAGGCGTGGGTTTCAGTTAAGCTGGAGAAACACTTTGTCTTCTTTCAAACAATTGTTCGTATTAGCATTCATGGTGTGGGCATGCATGCACCCATCCATGTGATGTCTCCCGGTGTTCTGCACACAGAAGCTGTTTGAGGATCTGTCTTTTGGTTCACCACAGACCAACTGAGTCAGATCTCAAGACTTCTCTGAGGTGCCAGAGTAGAAAAGTGTAGTGGAGGGAATTGGTCTGGTGGCAGTTTTCACTGGTGTTGTCTTGCAATAGATGGTGGATTGGGTACTGGTATCAGGGGTGGGTCAGGCTCAAAATCTGGTGGGGAGGGAAGGAGGCAAATACCCAGCATGTACATGTACATGTACATCCCCACAACCTCATTATGAGGACACTGAAAAGCGTAAAGGAAATCCAGAAATACTTTGCCAGAGTGGAAGGAAAAGATGTCACAGGAGAAAGAAGGCTGAGGGGACACAAATAATTAACAGTGTTTATGGACTAGAAATCATAGCAAGATGAAAAAAGAGAGAGGGGCTGATGGTGAGCACTGGAAGACATTAAGCTGTGATGGAGAGGGACTCCGTAGTAAAGTTCAGAGAAGGATCTCGTAGGCCAAACGGAGTAAGCAGATTTGCAAAGATCTTGTAAGGTGAGGAAGCATTTTGCTGAGATCTTTATTGGATTCTGTATGTGGAAGGCATGTAAGTTATGCAAGAGGAGTGTGTTTCTATCTTTTCCTGGCCTAGCTTGGCTGATGAGGTTCCATGGAAGAACCCTCATTCATGGGTACGTGCTTGTCTGTTGACACAAGAAACAGTGAAAGCTGAAGGCAAAGCCCTCTCATAACTTCTCTGCTTGCAAAGAAACTAGCTGTAACTGGATGTTGGTCTCTCTGATCACTCCTGTGATTTTAGTGAGCTACCGCCTAACTTCTGCTGTCCTATGACTTGTGAGGCCTACTGAAATTGCCATTTGGGACTGTAATTTTACACTGAATCCTAGGACTGAGAGGCTGCCTTAGAGTGTTCATCATCTTGTAGAATGTAGCACTGCTGGTTCTTTGATCTGGTAGGAGCTGGACCTCTGACTCTGCTGCTGTGAGGACGAGATCTTGGAACATATCACCACAGTTCCTTTTTAGTTTGCGACCCCTACCCTCCAGTAGAGCATGGCTTGCTCCAACTCTTGATTGCGTATAATTTAAAATTTTACTGTAAACCAGTAAATTGTGATTGCCCTATTTTCATCATATGAAATTTCCCTCCACTTTTGCTTGTAAATGCTGTGTGGAATAGCTGCGGTGGTTATTTTGTACAGCAGCTTCTTGGGCAGGTCTACTTAGGACCCTCTGGAAGCATTATGAGCTAATTCAAGATGGATTAAGGTCAAGTCTGCCCTAAGAAAGAAATAAAACCCATCTAAGTATCCATTCGTTGTGCAGTGCAAGGCCTGCATGCTGAGTAGCTAAGAAGTACTTCTGCTGCCTTAGTTTTTCTGGATGTGGCTTTGAGTTTGATTTTCAACACTTCTTAAAAAAAATGGGATAAGGTGCTAGTCTCTTTTCATCTTGTAGTCAGTTTTGTAATTGCAGTGGATTGGACTTGTCTGCATTGAACTGAGCTGTGGCACCAATTTGCAAAAGTCACCGCAAGGTTATGAGTTCGGCCAAACTTGTTGGTGGAGTCCTAACTTCTGGGAGCTGTGACACTGCGTCACTGTTCCAAATGTTGCCCGGTTACTTTCATGTTGTTACACGTCAAGGTGTGGACTAAGGTGCTGCGTCAGTCCTGCTCTGCATACCCTGGGATTTGGGTCACCCCTTGGGCCTGAATCTCTGCACTGGCTCCAAACAGAGATCCTTGCGCACTCGCTGGGGTGCTGCAACCTGCTTTGTGCATTACAGCTAGTGGCAATAAGGAATGAGTCTGGTTTCCATTGCTGTCATCTAGATCATGCCAAACCCTCAAAACTTCTTCCATGAGAAAGTGTTCAGAACATTGTGATAGTGAAGTACTTTATTTGCTGTAGGTTTCTTTTACTTTGTTCTGTTTCAGTTGGAATAATGTGGTTTCCCCATTATGTTCTTCCAGCCTGGGCTTCCTCCTTGCCATCTCACCATGCTTTAAATTTAAACTGCCTTCACATGAGTTAAACTACTGTTAGATTTTGTGTTATCTCAGCTTGCTTGTTTTCTCCTTTCTTTTGGCTGTGTGCTTGTTCACTGCTTTACCCAGCAAACAGCAAGTGCTTACTTTCCACTTCCTGTCCTGCCTTCTCTTCTTCTTGCTCTTTAGATTGGGGATACCTTGTAAATTGTTCCCTTTAATGATGTCTTTCCCGCTTTGTATTCATGTATTGCATTGTTAATGGTGTATTCCAGCATTAAACCTACGCAAAGTTAATGCCTGTTTTCTTTGCACACATGGTGACTGCAGGACACTCACAGGTCTGAAAAGAGGCTCTTAATGAGTACACATTAAAATATATTTTATAACTCTCTCCTGTCAGCTCCTCATTTGCCCTAAGACACTTTGTTGGTTTACTATATGGAATTTACTTAAGTTGTCAGGACCCTCTCCTAGATTAATGGAGGTGCATTTTTCGCTGGGAGCATGTGACTTCATCTTAACCTGCGTAGATGGGTACTAAATCAGAACAGGTACATATTTCCTCAAGTGACGTGTCCTGCTCAGAGGATATAACTCCTGTGAAAATCCGCCGCTGAGCATGTTTAGCTAGTGCTCTGTATTGTGATGGTAGCTCAGTCTGTGGCACTAAGCTGACACAGCGTTTTCATTATGAGTTTGGATGCACAGGGCTGGTGCTATAATACAGCAGTCCTGATGAAACGCGTTTAAGGGTGGTAATAACTTTTGCAAGTCTTCCATTCACTGGCAAGTACAAGCCTTTGAATATGTTTTTGTGCTTGGCGCTTTTATTAATACTGTGTACTGCTATTTCCACAACAAAAAAGTGGCTCCAGTGTGGAAGCTTGTTGTTGTACTGAAACACAGTTACATCTCCAGAATTCAAACCCTTCCAGGGAACATACTGCTTCTTGGATTAGTGAAAGTTTGTATTTTTGCAATGTGGTGGTTGATAAGGCATGCATGTGCTCTACAAAGATATTGCTGAGGTTTTTTTCTCCACTGCAGATGGGTGTTTTGGCATAAGACATGCACATTTCAAGTTGTGCTAAGCACACATTCTTGCGGTAAGAGCTGCAGAGGCGGTAGCAGGAATTTGGCTTGCTGATTTGTTTGGATTAATAGGATTTCGTGTAGTTAAAATGCACACTCACAATGGAAAAGGCCTTTCTGTGTAAAGCAGTTTGTCTTGTTATTTTTGCGTCTATTCTACATCTGTCTGTTGGCATAGCTATATTGGTTAGATGGGAGTGCTGTTACAACATTATTTGAGCCTCTTAGGAAGAGGAATTACTTAGTGTGAACTAAAACCATGGCCAGACTAACTGACGAGCTGTGGAATTGATGAGAAAGTATAACCTGCGTCGAGTATGGGCTAGAGTTGGCAACGGTCTTGGCAAACAGTCTTTGTAACAAACAATCGCGAGACCTCTGAATTATCTAAAACTATATACAACACTTTTGGCAAGGCTGGATTAGTCTGATTCGTGTTACCATCTATGTTAGGTGAGTGAACTGCAGTAGACCTCATAGACAGCGTGGTGTGGCAACTGTGGAAGACACAAGCTTTAGCCTTGGGTGGTAAGGATATTGTGGTTAGGCAATGACAGCAACCCTCTGCTCTGAAGGAGTTTTTTGTTGCTGCAGTGGAAATATTCCTCTGAATCCAGACACTGCTGAGCTAGAAAGGTAACTTCTTCAATGGCTTTTGGAGGCAAAAATGTCTTAATACCATCCTGATTCAGTTTCTCAGTGCCTCTGTTACTGGCCGAGGCACTGCTAATGGAAAGGCCAACTGTGTGGATGTGCCAGTGGGACCTTACAAACTTTTTTTTTGGTAAGAGAGCTGATGTTGGGATACAGACAGGCAAATGACCCTTAAAAGGCAGACATTTAGCTTTTTTGCTTTGACATACAGCAGCAATATTTGAGGACTGCCCACCCTGAGTCAGGTCACACAATAAGCTCAGTTGTGCTCTTGTGCTGGGAGGGCCATTTAGGCAGGAGAGGGTAAGTCTGGGAAGGCAAGTCCCCATTCCTGGTATAGCTACTTGTGGAAGTTTGTATTCTTCAGAAATGTGACGAAGGGAGATGGGAATTCTGGAAACTCGAGAAATTCAGAGTCTGGTGCCTGCTTACAGCTGCTTGGTGGAAGGATGCCCCCTTTGTCTAGTCTCTGCAAGGCTCTCCATCTGCGGCAATTAGGATTAGCAGGCACATTTCATGCTCTGAAAAGTCAGAAAAGGAAAGAAGAAGGAGTTTTACAAAAGGAAATGCCTGCCAGGCACAGATTCTACTCTGGTTTTGTGCCGAGAATAAACACAGATGTGAAGGTTAAAAAGCAGACTTCCAAAAGCATTTAATGAAGGGCTTGGTAATGGTGCAAGGGACTTAGTGATGGGAGAGAGCGGAGACATCACGAGTTGCAGAGTAAGCAGAGGGAGGACCCCTGGACACACAGAGCACACATTAGCTATTGAGACCTTCCTAGATCGCATTACCAGGGATTTCATTGAATTCTGGCAGGAGAGATATGGCATTTTGATTTGGAGAGTCACCCACTGTTTCTGGAAATTTACAAGGAAGCGGGGCTGTGAACATGCCTGCATGTGTGGGCTCATAGGTGAGGGAAGTGAATACACGTTTCTTCAGAGACTGCAGAGTTCAGCTCTCTTCTGCCTTTTCGTCTATCAGTGTATCTTGGACTCATTCACTGCTCCCCCCACCCCACCCCACCCTCCATTAATTTGCAAAACTGCTTTTCCTTTGCAGCATCAGTTGCTTGGGAGCAGATTTCAAATGTGTTACCTTACTGCTTTTTTAGTGGATTGATGTGGACCTCCAGGTGCAGAAATGCCTGTAACCCAAATTATTGTTTCTCCTCACATTGACAAGATAAAGACTGTCTTTATTTCCCCAGTATTTTCCAGTAAGTAGATTTCAGGCTCCCATTCCAGGGCAGTAGCTTCATGGCTCTTATAGCTGATTTTGTAAGCATCAGTGGATTTTATAACAGAAATTATGAAGAAAGTGTAAATCCTTTTCTCCAACCATTTACTCATTGTTTTATGTCAGGGTTTCTTTAATGCATACAGACAAATCGTATAAAAGGCTGCAAGTATGCAGAAAAGGTCAAACCAAAACATTAGTTAAATGAAATGCAGATTGGAATATATTTTTAGCGCTTGAATATTTTCCCTAAAAGGCTATACTGGAGGAAACATGTTTTCCTGCCTGAATCATATGGTAGTGTGAGGCATGCTTTTAACACATGCCGCTATCGCATAGAAATAGAGAAGGGATCTCAAAACAAGTTTCACAGCTCCAGCAGTTTGCCGATAGGAAGACTCCAGCTTTGACTACCCTTCCCAGCAAGGGGCCTAAATGAAAAAAGAGAGAGCTTGTTCGACCACCCACTTCTCAAACAACTTGCAAATTGTTTCAGCCAAGGTTAATAGGTGTTTCTTTTATATCCATAACCTTTTCCTGCTAAACTCTTTCAATGATGCAGCATCTCAATTTGCAGAAGGATTTCTTTTGACTGGTGTAGCCCCATGACATTTATTTTTACCTGAGGGCTTCCTGGAGCACTTCCATCTCTTCACATGCCATTCCAGTACTGTATCCAGCATCAGAATTCCAGGAGTTTCATGACGGTCCCTAAAGAAGTGGCGTTTTTGCTCTTTTAAATGTGTATGCCTGCATGCTGTTACATAGCGTAAAGCAACTGTGTAGTGGAGCCTTCGCAGGGAACTTCCCATCCACTGCAGCTAAAAGCATCCTAAATGACTAATGAGAACACAAATAGCTGAGCCCAAACAGTCCTTGTTCATAAGGATTGTCTTATAAAGAAGAGAATAGCATTTAACGGCTTCATTTCAGTTGTACAGATGTAAGAGCAGCACTAAGACTTGCAGCTCTGCTTCTTTTGCAAGTAGGATTTTTGGTTCTCTGGTGAATTGTACTTAATACCCAGCAAGAATGAACTTTTAAACTATGCATAAGCTAAATAATTATATATCATTAACAACATACAACTGTTACTTTCTGTTCAGTTGCCAAAATCAAGATTTCACTTGTCTCATTCATCCCTTCTCCTTTCTAGCAGTTGTTGAGCAGTTGCTCTCAACTCATCACTAAGGTGAAGTGTGAGTAAGTTACCCTGGTCTACCCATGGTTCAGATGGTATTTCTCTCTGTTTTGTTGTGTTTTGGGGGTTTTTTCTTTCGTGGCATAAAAGATCATGAATCTTACAGATAAAAGATAGTGTGCAGATACTATTTAAATCCTGTCAGACTTTCATTGTGGCACTGCTGTACTCGAGGTGCTGATTGGTAGTGATTTGGGAGGTAGAAAGAAGGAATTCTGTGATTCCGTATATTCCTCACAGTTTATTTGTGTGAGTTTTTTTCTGTTCAGCAGTACATACCTGATACTGGATGTCTGGAGAAAGTTCTTGTCAGCTGGGAGACTTAGACCATGATCTGTCTCTAACAGAAGCTGAGAGGGTTGATGTAGCTACAGCAGGGAAATGAAACTGGTTGTTCTTTATTGGCCACCCTGAGTAGGACGAGGCCTTCCTAAACAGAGACATTTGCTTGCTCCAATGCGTACATGCAAAGGCTGTAATAAGATAATTTCTTTTTCACAGAGTACAGGATTTTCCTCATCCTCTATTCTGTGCAAATAGTATTGGCTAAACTTTTGCTCGTTCAGGAAACTCTCCGTGCTGTTGCACATCTGATTTTCCAACTCTCACGTGTAGCAGGGTGACATGAGCAGGGGGATCTCTATAGAGTGAACAGCAACAGAGAGTGAATTCTCTTAAGGAGAAGAATTGACAACTTACTTGATGAGATGAAAACAATACAGATAAGAGGGGATGCATTTGAAAAGGATCTTAATGTCTTCTAGTTTCCCTGAGGGAAAACTGGACTCTACCATCAAAGACAAATGCTTACTAGACGCATTTCTCTATTAATTGTTAGATGATCAGACAAAGAAATAAAATACAGGACGGTAAGACATCAGGGAGCCATCATGACTCTATTGGAGGTAGAGGCTTTTGGCCAGGCGTCTGTTCTTTTATTGTTTGTGTTTGTTGCAAATCAACTAATTTCCTTTTGAAGTCTAAAACTTGTGGCTGAAAAATTCCCTGTCCTAGATGATGTTTGCATTGTTCTCAATGGAAGTGGGCCCCTTGGGCACTTGACTGGTTCCTATTAGGATGGTTGTCTTCACTTACCTACAGCTGAGCCCTGCTCCAATTCCCATAGCTGATAGGACTGTGGAACTCAGCATGCTAAGTATTGCCCCTTTTAAAAGGAAATTTTGCAGTAGGAATGAACATGAATGGGAAATTACATTTCTTCTTATATTATACATCTGGAATAAAGAAGAAATAATAGCCTTTTGAAGGTTCAGCCTTCAGAGAGCATAGACCTCTTAGAGGCTTTCTCAGTTAACGTTGAATCCAAGATCCTTTCAGTGCTTAGCGTATGCTGAACTACTCTTAGTAGCATTTTGTGCATCCATTCATGAAAGTCATTTTGCCCATTTCCTATTTACAGCTTGCTTGTACGTTGAAGAACAAGCAAAACAAATTGCTGAAAATACCAGGTTGCTCTGCATACTGTTCTACAGCATTAGCCCAGTTTTAGATAGATAGCTCATTCCCTTCAAAGGCTGTGTCTTCAAGGTAGCCTGGAACAGAGATTTGCTGGGACTTGTCAAATTCACATTCAGAATTTAACATATTTACTGTTATCAAAGGCAGTCCCCCTACCTAGGCTGTCCCATAAAATACCTGAGGGTTGGAAATGTGTAAGAACCTGTTGCATCTCCACTAGACTTCAGTAATCATTTTGCCTGAATTCAAATTGTTTCAGAACTGGTTGAGAGAATCTGGTGTATTCTTGCAGCAAAGAGTCTTATCCTTGGTTTGTCAAATAGATTTGTCCTGTGTTTCGGACTTCCTGGAGCCTGGATTGTAATAAATCTAGAGCAAGTAAATGTAAAATCCATCAGTTCTGATAGATCCTTTCTATAGATTAACCTCAGTATCAGCTACAGTTAAAAATGGTTTCATAAAGAGGTAATTACTTTTCAAAGGTACTCATGCTTCGAGATGCAAGTACTAATCTAGGGGGAATTTTATACCAGCGCCTAATCACTCCCTCAAACTGAGCCACAAATTAGCTAAGGGGATTCTCCAACTTCCTAAGTTTATCTGTAAGCATCATAATAAATTTTTCTCCTATTACAAGGAGACCTGCCAGACATTAACAAATGAAGAGTAAAGGATCTAGTCTAGAAAAAAATTTGAACTCTGGTTTCTGTTAAATACACGGAAAAGAAATTCCCATGTTTTGTAGATGTATCGTGTTCCCAAATCTTGTACCCCAAAGCCCGTGTAGCTCTGGAGTATTAGTTGTTCTTCTGAGAGTTTGATAGTAGTAGTCTGAAGTTAGCCTGCTTTTCACTGAGGGAGCGCTGGAGTGCCAAGGGAAGTGGTTTTGCACCCCTTTTTTCCCTTTCAGTCTCAACTCAGACATTGGCTTGCATGGCTTGATTCATAAATGAGCAATAGTTGACTGGCAAAGGTTCATTTCTCCATATGCCAAGATACGTTGGATCCTCTGAGGAGGTTGAGACTGATGGATAAATATCTGTCACGTGTAGGTGGCCTATAAGAAAAGATTTGAGGATTTTTTTATTTAAGTCTTTGTTAAGACTTTCTTTCCCCCCCCCCCCCCCC
>VZTA01013095.1:14076-44031 GCA_013398855.1 Mohoua ochrocephala
CCCCCTTTAAACTCTTTTGTCATGTGCTGAGTGGGGGTGGATGGAGTTCGGGGTGGTGGAGGGAAAAAGGGGGGCTGCTGAAAGCATTTATCTTCATTTCTGCCATCATCCAGTGTTTATTACGCAGTGATAGACAGACGCAGGAAAGCTGCCAATCAAACCTACGTTCACTGCATTTCAATTGGCCCTCGCTTTGGATTTCAGCATTTTGAAATCTACATCATCTCTGCGGAAAAAGGTCGTTCTCTTCGTGAGAATGACAAGCCCGAGACCCTTGGGTACCCACTGCAGTCACTTGTGATCCCATCAAACAGTGGAAGACCCGGGAATCAGGACTGTCAGGTGCTTGGTGAGAACAGCTGCTTGGAAGAGCTGATCTGTTGCTGCCCAAATTTAAGAAGCCGAAGTGTGTTGTTTGCCTTCAGGTTACATATACTACAACTTGAGAAGCAACAGCACCTTCTGCTCTCATCCAGACTGAAACCCTGACTGGGCAAAGCCAGCTGAGAATGAGTTCTCATGCTGCGTGGTGCACCAAAGCTCTGTCGTGAGGATTTTAACTTTCCTAAGTCTTCCATCCGTGGTCTAAAATCTTTCCCGTATACCAAAGAGGACAACACAGGATAGGGATAGCATAGTTCTGTGCTAGGGGGTATTTGCCTCCCTTAATTCATTGTCTGAAATGTTTACATGCTTTTAATCATCTTTACTGTAGGACAGTGCATGCGTGCATGTGGGAAGCATCTGGCAGGACTTGTGATACAAATGTTATTCCACTTTGCTATATGTATATAGATATAATTTAATAATTGCACTCCTCAATTACATAATTAGTATAAGTAGAGATAATTACTTAATAAAAGATGTAGATCATGGATTTCTGATTAGTGTTAGGTACACTGGTTTGAAGCCTTTGAGAAATGGACCAAATTTTTCTGAGCATGCACCTTTCACACTAAGAACTGTGTTGCCTGTGTCCTCATCTCTTTGATAAAGGTATCTGTTACCTGAAGCATTAGCATTACTCGACAGCTTCTGCTGGCTCTGAAATTTGTGAGGGGCTGTCCTGTAGATGGGGCAGTACTGCTTTTTTCCATTGTTAATTTCTCTGCATATGATGTGACTGCCTTTGGAGGTGAAGAAGGATGCAAGGTTTAAATGAACACCATAACTAACCTGAAGGTTACAGGCAAAGGGATGCAAAGATGAGAAATTTTACAGAAAAAAATCAAATCCGCTTGCCAGCTGCTATTTTATGGTGCTTGTAGCAGTAGGTGCAGCAGTTGTGTGAGCCAGATGAACGTATTGTTTTGTGGAGCAGTTAGTGATGTCGCTAAGCTTCTCTGATGCAGAGGGAGAGCACAATTGTTCTCCTAAAGTATGTTCTTCTCCATTTTATTTATTGCTTGTTACATCTATAAAAGTTGTTCTCATTGCAGAACGGGTGATGTAACTTTGTAACGGTCATCTGTGATAAGATCAATATTCTGGAATTACGTGCCCTCAGTAGAATTTCTGTTGCCTATCTTTACAGAGTGTTTTCCTTGCCTGACTTAGTCCTGTAAGGCAGCTCCTACCTTGCTGGTGATGTTAGTTACTGTTTCCCTGCAGGAAGTCCCGCTGCTTCAAATTTGTAGAGAACCCGTTTTTCTCTTCTCTACCTGAGGGCTGAAGGCAAGACAGCAGAAGAGCTGCCTTTGGGTACCAAACCCAGGCTTGCAGTGAGAAGACTTTTAAAGATAACACAACATAAAATTTAATTGTCCTTCTTCTACTTCTGGTTGCAAAGTGTAATTTCATTAATTGATTGAATCTGCTTTCTCCAGTGCATCTCTTCTGTTCGGAGGAGCCCTTTGTTTTGAGGGATGCAGAGAACAAGGCCTTGGGCATATGTTACAGCAATGGAAATGTTTTCAATTCTGCTCTCCAAGTGCTACATGCACGTCTGACAGAGGCAGGTACAGAGACCGAGCAGATGTACAGTGGAGGTTGGTTGATTGCTGGAGGCCTGACAGAGCTGAGTGCACAGTGTAAAGCTGTCTGCTTGGAAGTCTTGTTCTTGGTATATTTCTGAGCTTTCTCTAGAACCAAAAATCAGGACTCAAGCAGCTTTCTTGGTGTATTTATTTATCAGCACCAGTTTAGAATTTGCTTATTTACTTTGCCCTGCCCACCTTGTTCTTAGCTTTGCTGAGAAAGCAAAAAACCTGTTGGTGTGTTTGTGTGTTCAGGTGGTTTGGGGTTCCTCTCTTTCTTTTCCCAAGCCTGAGTGGTCTTTTGGGATTTGATAAGAAAAATAACCATCCAGCCACCCTACTCTCTCCATCTTCCTCCACACCAGTTTAACTTACTAGCAGTTAGCAAGCTCTTAACTCTACGCAGGTGTCTGACAGAGTTGTCAAAGTGATGTCTCATCTACTATTGCTGCTGTGGCAGCAAAGTCCTGAGCCAACCCTTCCGGGAGAGTGAAGGCACTGATTTCTGCATGCTTCCCACTGGAGACAGTGCAGAGATGCTGAAATCCAGACTGTGTAGTCACTGGAGGCTTTGCTTTTAGTCATTTGTGCTTGGGAATAGTCTTACTTTGCTCTCCCTTATCAAATTCTATTACCCTGGATTTCTCTGGTTGCCAGAATGTGTGTGTAGTGCATGAGCTGCGTGTCAATGAAGGCCTTAGAGACTGCAAATAGCGTGAGATTTTTGACTGTAGTACTACAGTGGATGAACTGTCTCTTGTCTCCGTTTGTCTCCCTGGGAATCACATTTAATGCATCTGAGCTTTCTCAAATGTATGCTGACTTGAGTAACCAGTGGCTGTTTCTTTCTGCAAGGAAAAATTGGTTCTTTGTGATAGCTTCTGAAGAATTGTGCTTAGCCTTCTGATTTTGGGCTATTGCCCAAATCCTTGGGCAGTTAGCAAGGGTCATGGTGTTTGCCTGGAGTCAGAGCAGCCCTTTCCTGCTGTAGGCTGGGCCACACAGAGCAGCAAAGGGCCAGCTCCCAGGTCTTCCAGGCCAATCTTTTGTTACAACCCTTACTATGTGACAAATACTGTAAGCGACCTGTATCTTCTGAATGAAGTTTACAGTAGGAGCAGTGATTATATCCACAAATGTGTGTAATTTGCCAGGGCAATGCTTTTCCTCAGTTTGTATTCTGATCTGCCTTCATAGCTGTACTAGACAATTTTGGGTCTGTGAAAATAGAGCTTCGCTACTGTTGATAAGTAGAATGCATTTGCACCAAATGAATTGATTAGGATTTCTGCATTGTGTTTCTGGGCGAGTCTTCTCTCTTATCAACTTTATTTTCTTTCAGAAATGTGTTGTGGGGAGATGCTTTCCTGTTAATTTCCTGTACTCTGTGGCTTATTGAGGATGTGCTGCCATTTCTGTAAATAAGGTTTCTTTAAGAATCTAGAGTTTTGATTACTGAATTTTGAAAGGTTTTCTATGGTTTTGTCTCCGCAGCTTTTTTTCTGGTTAATCTTGTAGAGGTTAAATCGCTAATTATTTCCCCCTTTTCGGTAGGTGCTGTGATTGGGGATGGACAGTCAGCTGTGGCCAGCAACATTGCCAACACCACCTACCGGCTCCAGTGGTGGGACTTCACTAAGTTTGATCTGCCTGAAATCAGCAATGGTAAGCTGGAAAAGACACCAATACCTTATTTTAAGTCTGTACTAACTGGAGCTAGGGTAAGCTCCAGGATCTTTCAAAGGCAGCTGCATGTTGCAGGTCTTGTTTGTCGTGTTGCATTGGGAACTGTAAAATGCTTAGTCTTTTGAGGAAGTTGACTAAAAGCTTGTAGAGCTGTTCCCACGCTATCTACCTTGTGTATTCTTGCAGTCAGCAAATCCATGCATAAATAGGGCTTGTTTTTTGTGAGCCTTTTCATGGGCATATACCATTCTCTTAGAATTCTGTATTCAATGTCTTCATTCTCTTACTAACAAGTTTCTAGAGAAATACTGTCTTTATACCTTTAGATTAGAACCTGCTAATGAACTGTGTCTGATTTCTCTAAGTTGTTGACATTAGTTTGTGTTCAAGTGCTGCAATACATTTTGGGAATCAGGACCCTAGTCTGTTGCTTACCACAGTATTGCAAGCCCAGGGAAGTAGATGTACCTTCCAGTCATTTGAAAAAGCAGTGGTTCATCCTGTTTCTCAGGTAGAAGCTATTTCTGAATCAGGAATCTGAGCAATATTGATGAATTTATGTATTTTCTCTTTCATTCCACATGTCTTCTATGGCATAAGCTTGGAAAAAGACTTCCTTATGCAGGCACAAGCATGTTTGATACTTGTGGTCAGCTGATCAAAGAATGACATTTTTAGGGCTAAAACTAACTTGACTAGAAAGGCTATTTTTAACCCAGAATGCTATCCCGATATAGCTTACTGCACAGCTGCAGAAATGTTTGTGGCAGCCTGGGATGAAGATCGGAGGTAGATATTCATGAATGTTTCTTTGTACGAGTGATTTTTAGCTTAGGCCATCTCTGTGCATGTGTGAAAGTCACTGCGTGATTTCTCAGAAAAACAGATTGAGCTCTGCTTTAAGGGACTGACTTTTTTAGGAAGAACAGGGATTCTGTTTTCAGAAAGACTTCTGCTTTCACGGGTAGTCACTAAAATGAATTGAGAAAAACTCTCACAGTCCCAGCTCCGTGTGTTCTGCATTTCTAGAAATTGCATACCTGGCAATAGATGTCTCTGTGGGCTACTGTCCTGCTGCTTAAAGAACCCCCAAAAGGAGAATGTGTGGTGACACTGTAGTAGGAGAGATGCAGAGAATTGAAATCACAGAATCAAAGAATAGTTTTGTCTGGAATGGAGTTTTAAACATCATCTTGTTCACCTCCCCTGCTATGAGCAGAAACATCTTTCCATGGATCAGGTTGCTCAAAGTTCCATCCAGTCTGGCTGTCATGGTTTAGCCCCAGTCACTTTCTCACTTCCTTCCTGCCCCCTAGGAAGGGGAGGGAGGACAAGCAGAAAAAGGTAAAACTTGAGGGTTGAAATAAAAACAGTTTAATAACTGAAATAAAGTTAATAACAACAAAAACAATAGTAGTCATGAAAAGGAGGGGAGAGGAGGGGAGAGAGAGAAGTGGTGTGGGGAGTAAAACCCAAGAAACACAAGTGATGCCCAACTCACCACCCACTGACCAATGCCCAACCCATTCCCAAATAGTGATTGGCCCCTTCCAGCCAACTCCTCCAATTTATACACTGGATGTGATGCTCTGTGGTGCGGAAGATCCCTTTGAACAGTTTGGATCACCCATCCAGGCCATATTCCCTCCCACTTTCCTCTGAGGATCAGTGCTCGAGGCAAAGTTTTGCCACACGGTGTCAATACTTTTGGTGGTCCTGCCAGACTCTGGAACAGAATAAAGATGAACTCAGAGGGGGAAGCAACTTAAATTCTTTGGGACTTCTCTGCAAGTTATAGAGTGGTTGAAGAGTGCTTCAGCTGCTCATAGTTTATTTTTTTGCCTCATCTGGCTGCTGAGGAGAATGCTGCTAATTAAAAAAAACAAACCAACATAAGATGTTTGTTTATAATTTATAAAATCCCATAGAAATTAAGAACCATCTGCTGCTCAATACATCAGTGTTTCAATCTTCTCCCTCTCACCTACCAGGATGCTTTTATTCTGAAATAGCTTCCAATTAGCTGGAAATTGGGTATGGTTTCTGTTGTTATTGTGTCCTTCTTGTGGGCCACATTCCAGCTACAAGTCCATCCCCAGCCCTTCCAACTCCCCATGCTGTGCTTCACAGTACTTGGCTTGTCCATCTTGTCCTATGACCATTTGGAAATGTTCTTTTTTACTCTTCTTTTATATGTCGAGCCCAATTCTGTCATTTCTAGTCTGTTAACCTTATCTCCTTCTGCCGAGGTATGTAGTAGGGATGTATGAAGATGTAGCAGCTGTGCTTAAACTAAACCAGGTATTTGCCAAGCTTGCCTAGGCACAGGCCAAAGGCAAGCTGCAAGTTTGCCGAGGTGCACGACTTGGAGATAGTAGAGCATGGTGCTAAGAACATCAGTGTTGTGGGTTCAATCCCCATGTGGGCCGTTCACTTAAGAGCTGTGCTTGATGATGCTTGTGGGTCCCTTCCAACTCGGAATGTTCGTGATTCTCATCATCTCAAATGAGTTACAGTGGAGTGGTGTGTTGGGCGAGTTTTTTGTGATTCTTCGTGATATTGGAAATAAACTATTTTCCCAGTAAAGCACGTGACCTCAGTAGCTCCTCTTTTTCCTCCCATTGTTTCCTGTAAATCAGAGGTGGTCCTGTGAGATAATCTGCTTACACAGAGGGGGCTATTGCACCTCCTGGGACTGGCTTAAGCCACCAGTGGTTTGGGAGTTCAGGCAGATGAAATGATGCAGCTGAAGTTTGGGACTGCCTGCCAGCTCCTCTCTCCATCAAAGAAATGACTCTGTGGCCAACCTCCATCTCTGAGCAGCTCTTCTTCCTGTAACAATTAAACAAAGACAAGATAGCTTGGAAGTAGGATGTTTTCCACTGAAGCGGATGCATCTGAGTAAGTGACAGCAGCGTGATTAGTGCAGTCCTGTGGTCTCAGTGTCTGGGCCCCAGCACCCTTGGAAGCCTTTGGGCTCAGGATGTGGCTCTGCAGCAGCAACCTCACTGATGCTCCAGCAAGAGCACACAAAAGCAGATCCTGCCAGTCCTGGGAAAATGGCTGTGCAGGGACTTGTGGAATTTTAGTCTCAGCCCTGTCTTTCTCTGTTAATTGTAAAATAGAAAAAGATAGCTTCAGATTTCTTCTCTCTTTTTGCCAGTTGTGCTTTTAATAGCTCTGAAATAAACATGACCCGGTCTTATATTGAAATTGTCAGTCATATCAGCATTGGGGCGGAGAATTTATTTGACAGCAGAGACAATGCTATTTCTGCATTTATTTAATATTCTTCTAGTGAGCGTTGCATATCCTTAAGATTCCTGCAGCTAAGTATTGAAAACAGTGTAGAATATAGGCTTTCCGCAGTAAAATATTTGAAGGCTTTCTCTCTTGTTTATATTTTTTGAATGTAGTTTCTCTCATGCCACTCACTACTCATAATTTCAGTTTCTTGCCAATTTCTAGTGCTGAACTAGGTCTCGTTTAGGAATCAGGAATTTGTCCTGTTCTAACACTGGTTGGGTCTTGAGGAAGGTGATTCAACCAATACTGACTGATCCACAGTGGAATGCAGGGTAACTTAGTAGAAGAAAAAGAAATAATGGCAAACAAATTTTTAAATAGGAGCAGCTGTTAGGAGAGTGCTGTCTTTAAGGGTGGCTAGGAGCGGATGGTGTGTCCAGCACAGTTTTCCTTTGGCAAACAGTGCTATTGCTGCTGGCATTCCAGGCCTTCTCCAGCTTCAAGCATAATTAATGTTGTAGGTGTAAGCACACCAAATTGGCATAACAGCTTGATTAATTTGTTCTCTGATGTTTCTTTGATCTGTTCTGTCAGTTCTGTGGTTGCATTAAGGACAAAAGAAAACAAGAGATGAAAGGGCAGCCTTGTTGCAAGTAGTTTTCCAAAATAGCAATAATTTTCCCCCTAAAATCTTCTGTATTGGCTTCATCTTCGTAGCCAGGCCTCAGGCTCAAAGAAATCAAATAGCCTCTGGCTTTGTCAAATGCATGGGTATGTTTATCTTTCTCATGTCTTGAGAACCTTGTAAATGCTGTCCTTAAAATAAAACCTTGCTGAGATTTCCACCTGTCACCTTTAGACTTTTTCTGATTGCACAGTAGGCTCTCTTGGTTCCAGATGTAGGTGCTACCTGAGTCCTCATCCTCTGTAAATGAGGGAAAAGCAAAGAACCGTAATGCCAGTACAAATCAGGTAATGAAAGACTGAAATAAATAGCACTCTTTCCTGTTAAGCACAACTTGCATCTGTAATGCTTTGTGTTCCTGGCACACATCAAGGTGAAAAGATAGTTCTCGTGCGGCAGGAGAGCTCACATGTCATGTTTTGCTAAGAGACATTCACCATATGCAACAAACTTTAAAACAAGATGATATCCATTCATGTTGGTCGTCATTGCGGACTGCTCACCAAAAACCTCTGCGCTGTGCTGGAAAAGGAGCAAGTGAGGGAGGGGAAATCCTGTAGATAGAAAATGAGTGAATATGTGCTATACGATCATCTCTGGGTGACTGGTGATCCAAACTCAACATTGTTTTAAAAATACATACAGTAAATCCTAGATGAGGAAGAGGATAAGAGACCTCAAATGAAAAAAACAGCCCTGGAACTGTACAAGTGGAGGAAATGTACAACACGTGGCAATATCCCCAAATCTGTAAATGGTACAGAAAAAATATAAACATTTCTTACCTTGCAAAAATAAAAATGTGGGATTTTCTCCTAGGAATGTCAAAGTTTGCATTGGATTAAAAAACAAAAACAAACTTCAAAAGCTGAGAAGAGACATGGATTCTGTAGACCATGATTTTTCAGTAGTTACAGAGAAATCAGTATCTGTCCTCTCTAAAACTTCTTGTACCTCTTTGAAAAGCAAGAGTTCATTAGTACAGAAGGGTCCCTGGGCTAAATAGGTCCTTCTTTTACCCACCTACCTGTCAACATTATTTGTAGAAAACAGATGTTTTTCTGGCACTTACTTCCTGTAGTTTTTGGAAGTACACAATTCCATTTACACTCCTCCCCCTTTTTGCGGGGGAGTTGATGTTGGTGGTTTTTGTTTGTTTGAACATAAAATTCATGTTTCATTTTTCCCAGTCATCATCTTTGCTGGACATGTTACCATTTAGGGTTTATCCTCTCTTGAACATGGCTGGCCCAAACTGTGCCCAGGGGTCCTGCATGTGGTCTCAGCACAAGGCTGTGTATCAGCACTGATATTTCTGCTGGAATTGTGCTCCCTGGTGCAGTTTAGGACTGCTGTCACTGTCACTGTTACACTGGGTGATGGCTCAGTTTTTGCTACAATAACCAAAGCTGATTCTCTCATGTTTTCAAGTTCCTGGGTGAAGCAGAAGTTTATAAATGTCAACACAATCTAGAATTCTTTCATTTCCCTTCTGTTATGTCTCCGTGTACTTCAGTTCACTCTGTGGTCTGGTCATGCTCTGTTAATGAAATTACCCAACTTTATCAAGAGGATTCATCAACCAGCTCCACTGTGTGCCTAGCCCATTGATAAAGCCAATAAATAGGACTGGTTTTGGAATGAGTCACTGAGCAGGAATCCTCCCAGTTTGGCTGGGATTACAACAGTGCAACCTGTTGTCATGTATCCTTTAGGTGGTTTACAGCATATACTGCAGTTCTTGTGTTGATGCCCATCTTCTCTTGTGGTGACATGATGAGTATTTAAATAAAACCTAGATTTTTTTTTTTTAAAGGGCACATTTTAATTCCATCTTTTTTTTTTTTTTAAATTAAGCAGTATACTCTTTAATCTTTATTCTCTTGTCTTTCTGTTCAACTAGCTTCAGACTAAGCACTCAGGAATTTGGTCATCTTTTGAACCACCTGTTCTTTACAGGCCATGTGTATTTCATGTAGTGGTATTGCAGCCTTGATAGTGACTACAATTATTTACCTTTTTCTGTTCAGCACCTTTCTGTTTATACTAGGCTGAAAATTACTGTTTTTAGCAGCTTCTAGACTGAAAAATTGGTTGAATAAATTTAGAGTACAGGTGTAGGTGGTTTGGTACAGAATGTAATTACATAGTCCACTTTTAATCCTCGTCTTCTTTTTCATCAGAGTTTCTTAAATGGAACAGTAGATAGAAGTTGATACTCAGCCACAGAGGAAAGCAGTCCCCAGGAGAAATGTCTTTTAGACCAGAAGAATTAAAGATGAGGTTCAGTGAATGCTTTAAATCAGCAATGCTGTGAGAAGGGCAGTCCTGTCTGCTTCCCTCTCATGACTGCTGTTTGTGCTGCTGCAAGCATCTATGCAGCCGTGGGGTGTACTGGTTTGGGAAACTGTTCTGGCTGAAGAGTGACCTAGACAGCAGTCAGTAATTTCTCACAGCAGTTCCCTGATGCAGCTTTCTTCTACACAGGTGTTGGAAACAAAGGTTAGGATTTGTCAAAGTATTGAGTTACTGCCTTAATTTGATGTAGAAGTTTGGACTTTCAGAAATATGCAAAAGCATTCTTGGTACTGTTACTTCGTTAAACTAATGAGGAATCTAGACTAAGAATGCATTCATAAACTCGTTTGCAATTTTAGTTGAACATGTTAAGGCCTCTTCTGGGCTAGGCATAGTTTGATGGTTTAGAAGATAATTTCTGAGCTGTAGAAATCGACAGTGTTCTACACGGTGCTGTAGCTTCAAGCATGTGAGATGAGGTGTTCCATCTTCTAGCATGCAAACTTTCTATATTGCAAACGTGGGCTTTATTTCTGGTTTTTTATATTTCTATACTCTTGAGTTTGAAAATACTAGAACCTGAAATTTCTCTATCCCAAAAAATAGTGTATGTAGGTTCAGCTTCAAACCTCCTGAAAAACTGAAGTGCATTTAGGTTAGGCTGGTAGAGTGGACATCATTCCAGCCGTGCCTTACCACTGAACTGTTGGTGTAGATGGTGCTTAAAGGCCTTGGAAGCTCATTGTACTAGAGCTTGTAGTCTTCATGTGCAAGGTACAAAGGGGAAAACACTTGCATGAGGTCACCCAGCAATTCACCAGCAGGGATTAAAATAAAACTATTGTTTTGTGGATTGCTGCTCGCTACCGTCTGCTGAACAGTTACTTCCCTGATTTGCGTGAGTGTCTCAAATACTGGAGTAATTAAATGGAGGACTGGCTGGAGAAGTCTCTGCCCTTTCTCAGTGACTTTATCCAAGATGGGTGTAAAAATCAGCTGTCAGAAATTAATGTCTGTATCTGCGAGGAGGAGGAGTTTTTCACTCATCTCCTGTTTATTGGAGATGAGGAGAGCGGGAACTAGGCGCTCCACAAGAGAAGGGGAAATGAATTAAGGTGTACTGTTTCTAATGAGACTGCTGCTGGAGTTTGTCAGTGTCATGATTTGAGACTTGTTTAAACTGTGCTGTCCTTTGCAAAGGATGCTGTTATGCTTAACAAAGGGAGGGGTTTGATAAAGTGCAATTGCTACTATTTCTTGGCCCAAGGCTTCAGGAGGTGAGTAAATTTAATTTCCTGGGCTCATTGCAGTGTCTTATCTCCGTTTTGGAGCAAGTTTTACATTAATCAGGGTATTAACATTTCATAAACTTTTGGAGGAAGCTAAATGTCTTGAGTGCCTTTTGCATGTACTGTCCATTGTCCAATGTTAAGTTTAAATCTTACTTTATTCTCTGTTCAACCTTAGTGCTTTAATCATTATTCCTTTCTTTCTTTGCAGCCTCTGTGAATGTGCTTGTCCAAAACTGCAAGATTTACAATGATGCTAGCTGTGATATCTCTGCTGATGGGCAGCTGCTGGCAGCCTTCATTCCCAGCAGTCAAAGAGGCTTCCCTGATGAAGGAATACTGGCTGTATATTCTCTGGCACCCCACAACTTGGGCGAGATGCTTTACACAAAGCGATTTGGTAAGCACGCAGGAAGAAGTCAGAGTGGGTGGGGGTGTGAGAACCTCAGAACTTCAGCCTTCAGCAAGAAATGCAACAGCCTAACATCAGTAATTGTAGCAACAGGAAACACTAGATTGGCCATCTAGCCAGCCACAGACACAGTGCTGCTGGGGAGAGGCTTGTGGGATGGTCTGGACAAGTAAGGTGCTGGTATGGGGGAGCTGCTAAGGAACAGTTTTTTATTCCTTAAAGAACTTCATTGTCTTAGTGACAGAACACCTGCAGCAAGGAAATGTCTTGTAAAATTTGTAGCTTGTGCAGGTCTCATTATTCTTCTCTACCCCTTATAAGAATGAGATTAGCATGGCGTACATTATGGGAATGCTGGAAGGGAATGAAAAAGCTGTGAGGATGAAACATGGGGCAGGATGTCAACCTGTGAGAGAAATAACCCCTCTTCTCTCCATAGGACCTAATGCCATTTCTGTGAGCCTGTCTCCGATGGGCAGATATGTTATGGTGGGACTGGCTTCCCGACGTATCCTGTTGCACCCCACTACAGAACACATGGTTGCTCAAGTTTTCAGGCTGCAACAGCCCCATGGTGGAGAAACCTCTATGAGGGTGAGTATATGTGTGTTCTGTTTCTGTGTGTTTGGCTCCAGCCTAGTAGTTAGTTGCTGGGTTATGATAACAAAGAGGTAGCGTGCTCCAGACCCACTGAATAATAAACATGTGAAGGAATTTATTACAGAGGTATGCAAACATGGCTGGAGAGTGTAAATACAACGTAATCGCCAAACTTTTCTCTTGTTTCAAATATGATGACAAACGAGTACGTTCCGTGTTGTGGAATACATTCCTAGGTGTAGATATCGTTCAGAGTACCTGGTAGGTCTTTTGTACTTTTTCGGGTAATATGCGTCTTGTTTGTGGTGCTACAGTTGGCTTTGCTGAGGCAGCATATCAGCTGAGGCTTCAGGACCGTGTTCTATCATTCCTAAAAGCAACTAACCTCTAGGACAGCAGCCACCAGCAGTTTTGGGAAGGGTCGGAGCCAAGCTTCATGTCGTACCTGCAAACTGAGGTTGAGGCTTACCAAAGTTGAAGTTGAGGCTTTTCCCAAACAGGCTTTGCTGGCTATTTATTAGTTAGTTTTTAATGTATATGTAAGCGTATTTTGGCAGTGGAATTGTCTTTAAGTTCTTCTGCTTTGTGGGACAGCTGAACCATGATCCACTCTGACTCATTTAGCACCTGAGGGAAACCCTTCATCTTTTCACTAACCGGCAGGGTTGAGAACCATGTCTGTCTTCCTTTCTTAATGAGTGAAGCACAACAGCTGTTCCGTGATAGTTCAAGGTAGTAAAAGCCATGTCCAGTTCATAATGCACAAAGAGAGTTGAGGAGTCAGAACTAAATAATTTCTAAAGCTGAAATTTGGGTTGGATTCAAGTTCTAGACCATGTATTCAGGTGACTTGTTTTAGGAGATCAATTTTGAGGGATAACTTTACCATAGAGGAGCTCATTCCAGGAGAAATCTTTTTTTCCTCTTTTTTTTTCTAAAATATTTTTATTTTTTTTAAAAGGCCTCTCTAATTATTGTTACTTTTGGCAGTGTTTTCCCAGTGTATGAGGGTTGCAGTGAGGCATTTGTCTAGTGACCTGACACTGAGGAGAGACTTGTCTCTGGGAGAAATTCCTTGATTCACCTTTGGATTCTGTAGCTGCTCTTCAGAGAGTTCATGATTCAGAGAGGGTCACTTTATCAGCTGATGTAAAACTCTTATTTATTGTCATCACCTGCTCTATATTATCAGGCAAGGGAAGATCAGTGATGAAGGTGTTCTTTGGTACACTGGTCAGCACGTTTTCAGACCCGGTTCTGAGCTACCATTCTGGTACAGGCCTCTCAAAGTAGAGACAGAAATTAAAATGTATTTATGAAAAAAAGCACAGTTTGGTTTACAGGTACAGTTGGTGAAAGCTGTGTGGATGTAAGATCACAAAGTACATGGATTCAGCATCCTGTTAGATCCTTTTAAAAATGTAGTTTGCCCTGGTACTGTTTCTTTTTCAGCTATTTTAAGATCCTAGTGAAATGCATATTTTTTTCTGCCAGAAACTGGACTAGCCCTTCCCACAGTCTTTTTACCATATCATAAGTTAAGATAGAGAAGTCCTATTAGCAAAAATCACATGTCTTCCTCTTATCTGTCCTTTACATTTGCTCTAAACTCCAGTTGCTATGGCTTCTAGCCCTTACTTTTGGAGACATTTTTCTGTAGCCAGCTAAATCAGCAAGCTCACTGTCTAAATGTTTCATTTGTATTTCTTCATCTCCATGTCTTAAAATGCTTGTACCCCTGCTCTTAGTCACCATTTAGTGAAGTAATGCTTTGTATTCCTTCATCTTCTCTTGTAATTCAATCTTCCAGCTTTTATTTTTTTTCTCTTTTGAATTCTCTCCAAAAAAACCCTTCTTTTTTTTTTCTTTTTTTTTCCCCCTCGTTCTGGGATGTGTTTAAATGTACATAATGTGATAAGCACAGTTTTACCAGAAGCCCGCAGAGGGTAGTTTTATTCTATTTCTTTTGGACATCAGCCTTTACTTATGCAGTCAGAAGCCATCAAGGGGGGGTCAGGTTTCGGGAGGGGGATTGCTGTTTTGGTGCATTGAAAATTTTGTACAATTTTTTCCCACTCTTGCTTTTCAGACTTGCTCCACATCACTGCACTTCTGTCTTTCTCATCTGCTGTAGTTCTGGATTTTTTTTCTCCAGATGGATTGCATGTATTCTAAAGGTTGCTTTTTTCATCTTTCTTGCACATGTATTTATAGCTTCCAAAAACCTTTCCCCCACGTTTTAAAATCCATCCAGTCTAGCAGCATTTGCTAACTATTTTGCTGTTTTCCCCTTTCCCACATCATGTTTGAAGATGTTAAAAATGTCTTATTTCTGACTGCTTTGGACTTGGAGCTTTACACATGTGTGACAGGGTCACAGCTAGATCAGTTTGAATTAATTTGGTTAAAGAACCTTCCTGTTGAGTGATGTTGAGTATTGTTTCAACATTTTGGTGTTCTGCTGGTTGTCTTTGTGCAGTCCATAGGACCAAGCCTGGAAAGCATGCAGCTGTTCATTTCATAAATACTACTCCTCCATCTAGTTGTAAAAATTGGTGCATCCACCACAGGTATTTCTTCTGCCTTGATTTTTGCAGTAAGACTGCTTCATAAGTTTGTAATACTTTTCAAGACATGCAAAATGAAAATAGAGTTTTAAGTAGGAAACTTTATCATATCCTTAGCACACCGTCTTTACAATGGCTGACGTATTCATATTCAGTTGAGTAAAAATCTGTTTATAGCTTGGCCAGCATGCAGTACAAAAAGGTGTAGGAAACCTGGTGAAACTGTATTCTGTAATATCTAATTTAATATGCACCTTAGAGAGAATCAGAAAGCATTTTTGTTGCCTCTCTGCCAACAGCTTGTAATACAAAGCACTTGTTACTCAAACTCTTAATTAAAAATGAGTCAGAGCCACGTTTGAAGCAATATTTTGTGGATATTTTAATTATACATTACTCCAAAACTCCCAAAAGAAATACTACATTACATTTCTTGAGAATTCTTGTAAGTTGTTTGACAGTTCTTTCTGCCTTCCTGCCTTCCTTCTTTCCTGCCTTCTTTCCTGCCTTCCTTCCTGCCTTCTTTCCTGCCTTCCTTCCTGCCTTCCTTCCTTCCTTCCTTCCTGCCTTCCTTCCTGCTTGCCTGCCACCCTGCCTTCCTGCCACCCTCATGGCTTTGGATTTGCAGTCAATGACCTGGAAGAGTAGGGCTTGGCAACATGGCCTCTAAGCCACTGCTGACGAGTGAAATACAGTGATTATTTCTGATTCAAATTAACCCTTCTTCCATATCCTTAACTAGCAGTCAGTGGAATGCAGGTTTCTATTGCTTGGAGAGTTTCTTCCATCTTGCTGTTAAAACAGAGGTTTTGAAGATGCAATTAATTAATTTTGTTACGTGAAATTTTAATACATTTAATTGTACTGGAAATCCACTGGCCGTTGATGAAATTTTCTGAGAACTGCAGCAGTTTTGGATTGTACTAAGGAGCACCTTGGTTATACAAATGAGCATTCACTGTGTACATCTTGCTCCTAATATTTCAGAGAGATTGGGTAGAGTTCACAACAGGTCAGGGCTGTCGTGATTTGACAGTTACAAATTGTGTTCAGAAATAAAGTCATGAATTGTCATCAGATGTGGTAGTTGTGAGCTAGAGGTTCATGCTTTTTCTCTTCACTCCCTTCAGATTGGCCTGATTAGCATTTCACATGGAAACCTGGCTCTGCTAAAGAACAATTTTTAAACTTCAGTCTGAAAAACAAAAGCTCTCTAGTAGTGTTGACTTTTAACAGGAGGGATATGCATGAACTTCAAGTGTTTGTTGCTTATGTTCTTGTTGGATTTTTTTGCAAATCTCTGAAATTTATCTGTAGCTGGAGAGTAGAGGGAAGGAATTGCTTTTGGCAGATCTCTAGCTTGGGGGTGGTACAGATAGCAGTGATGCTGGGAATTGTCTACAATTTGAGTTTCAGAGATAGAGAGCTTGGAGACAGGACTCCAAATGTGGAGTAAGGATAGGTTTTGTAGCCTATTTTGAAAACATAGGTGGAATTTGTCTCTAAATAAAGTGTCTGTTTTCAAGCTGTTCGGTCTAGGGTGATTTCTGAATTCCATGTGCTTCCAAGCATATATGGATGTTAAAGGAGTTAGAAGAATGTGAAATTAGAATCTTGTTTGGAGCTGGTGGTCCTTAGAAACACGAAAGAGTAAGGCTCATATTGCCCTGGATCTGACAGCAGTGGGTACTAGTGAGAAAGACAGCCAGAAGGTAGTTTTGTTTCTGGCATTCACAAATGCTGATGCCCTTGCAATGTTTCATGTTTTTCATTTTACCCAGAGGAAGATAACTTGGAAATAGCAGCAAAACCTGATTACTGGAATCCAAATTAAAATAAAACCTTGAAAGTAGCTTTTAAATTGAGGATACAGAAAGTGAGGTAGGTGATAGAAAAATTTGATTGACATGAAGCTGAAGAGCAAATCATACAATTTGTGGGGATAAAGTCGCTTAACCAAGCCCCATCTCAAATGCTGCACTGTGCTTTGAATGTGGAAAAAATTCATGCTATGGAGATCCAGAATTAGTTCTTGACAAGACTGCTGCTATTTGGGAAACATTCCAATGAAGTGGTCGGTCAATAGCCTGGATGGAACGGAGTATGTGTACATTTCCATTGTAAACAGATGGAGAATTCCAAATACCACAGGAAGAAGGGCCTGAAACAGAAAGACTTGCAGAGTTTTAGCACAAAGCCAAGCTTTTTTTGTTTTAGCATATTAACTCTTAGTGAGGGCAATGCACAGAATATGTGGAAAGATGCACAGTTTTACTGAGTGCTGTTGCATTCTGAGCTTCTTGCAAGTGTCAGTAGAATGTATCCAGTGTGGTCTGCAAAGGTCACTCACCGACTCTCTGGGTGAGCTATGCGTGCTCCTGCAGCCGTGAGCGACCAGGCTTTAAGCCTGACAGCAAATACCCTGCACATTTGCTTCACTGGGGCACACGTTAGTTTTGGCAGAATCCTTGGTAATGTGGAAAGAAAATTGGTGGGGAGAATATGTGGAGATGTCTTACTGCAACACATTACCTCCAGTGGAAGAGTTCATATGAACTAACATACTTCTGAGAACAAGAATAGTTTGCAAGAAAAGTACCAACCTCTTGCTGTGCTGTTGAAGAAGAATGTGTTGGTGCGGTCCCTTGGGTCTTCTTTTAAGAAAGATTTGACATCTTCAGGTCAACAGAGTGATCTTCTGTTGACTCCAAGTAGAACTGCAAATAATATATCCAATTACTGCCCAAAGAAATTTTTCACTCTTGGCAGAAGTCAAACCACAAAGATGTTTTTTAGACTTTCAAAAGGCCAAGCAAAGTCCCAGACTGCAGACACTTGTTGATACTAGGAAGAGGGCATGGGAACAGGACCCTTTTTGACTGAAATGGGAAATCCCTCCTTTTAATAGAGAGGAGCATAATTGTCTGGTTGAGACCAAACAGTTTATATATTCTCTGTGTTGGCAGTTCTGTCAGGTATCTTTAGGAAAATGGATCATATCCAAAACACATGTTGGTAAACACTGTTTATGTAGGGTGCTGTAAGAAAGAGCTGTATTCAACATCACTGGAAAATGCAGCACCACCTTGGGGGTGCAGATGGCGTGCAGACTTGCACAGATGTGCACATTTGAGTATGGATGCAGAAATATGCAGGAATAGTATGTTGTAAGAGTTAGTTATATTGCTGTCTTGACCAATTTAGCTGTGTCTGCCTGAAGCCTGCTAAGACAGAACTTAGAGGAAACTGTAGAAACTCATTAGAACCCTTCATAAAATACTGTGTTAATATCCCATGTGATGGTTAAACGTGGGAGCAATGTCCGTTTTAGCAAACTGCTGTGAGGAAAAGGCAAATGACATCTCTTCAGGATGTTTTTACTTCATGGGATGTGAAACTGGGAGCCAAGACATTTTGTTTAATATGAGGTCCAGTATTTGGAGAGCAGAGCTCTTGCAGTTCAGATAAGGCCTTGAGCCTGTTTGCCCCACAGTAGCTTTGGTGCAGTTTGGTACGTAATTTTAACTAGATTTAAAAAATTGTGGCAAACACGGTTCCACATCTGAGATTATTTATGTGCAGTCATCTTGTCCAAGTCATTTAGGGGCAAGGGAGCCAAAGTGAATTATTACCAATTTGTATTGAACGGGGCATGGGCTGAGAAGAAATTGCTGTTTGCAATTTCATAAAAACTTTTTTCAGTACTTCTTCCTCCCATCTTCCTTGAATTAAATTTGAACCAACTCTTTCCTCCAGTATTTATTCCTTCCAGACATGTAGGCAGCTGGATGACAGCCTCTTTTCACCTAGATGAGGATGCATGTAGCTCTGTCATCAACATATTGTTGACATTTGATCTTGTATGCCATTCTACTGAGGCTCAGCAGACGGAGAACAGAGTGGAATGGCAGCTGTGCACAAATCCTTTGCTCTTGTCATTGGATTTTTAACACATTGTAGATGTTGCTGTTACACGCTCAGCACGACATTTAATGAGGAAATCACAGAAAGTGGTTTTGGTTTGCAGTCTGAGTTAAGGGCAAAAAAGGAAAAGTTTGTCGTTCCTTTTGCCAGAGAAGTGTCCGTGTCTTTATTGGATTGATCCAGCATTGAGAGCTGTTGGTGATTTTCTCAAGAGAGAGTAGGGGTGGGGCACAGTCCTGTTGGCACAGTTCAGTTCGCCTGTGCGTCTGCGCTGAATATCCACACCCACGTGTCTATCTTCTGTCACTCCAATCCCTTTGGCATTCCCGTTTCTCCCCTTTCATCTTTTCCAGCCATGTGCATGTGCCAAATGAAAGGATAATGGTTTTGTTTAACAATTTCTTGCTTACTCAACCCTAGGTTTCAGATCCAGGTTTGGACCAGTCCCCTTAGGGGGTTTTTGGAGCTATTACCCTGGTTTTGCAGCCTTTGGAAGACAGGTAGTAAAATAATGAGCCACTTCACTGCAAGTGTGTTATTTTCCTGAGTGAGAGCTTTGTTACCTAAGATGATCCATTTCTTCTTAAGACCTTGTTCCCACTAGTTATTTTTAAATGTAGTAGTTGCATGGCAGGCTTGTGAAGTAAAGTACCAGCTGAAAATGCAAAGAGCTCATCTAAAGAAAGAAAGGATTAGGTGTGCTTTAATGAGACTTCTCTGAATTTGAAATATCAGCAATAAATTATGTGATCAAGTGGGATCAGAAAGAACCAACAATCTTTTACATTTGCAGAAAGTTTCTCATTCCATCCAACAGGAATTTCTGGTGCTGACCTGTTTTAGGAATTGGATCAACTATCCACAGTTAAGGTTTCAGCTGTTGCTGAAAATTAAGAGTTCTCATTTAATTCGCTGTGGCTCGGAAAGCAAAGCTAGGATTTTCTGCATGGACAGCAGGTGCAGAAAAAGGCAGAAAGAGGTTTGTTATATTGGTAAAGACTGAAGAAAAATTTTATATATAATCCTATTGCATCTGAGGAAGATAAATGGAGTTGAAAGAAATTTTATTTGTGCTGAGCATTGGATGATAAAATCCATTTGAGGATGGGACTGACAAATCCAAAAAGATAAGTGCATTATTTTTCACTTCTTCCATTTTAACAGAGAAGATCTATTGGAAAGATGTGTATGTTGTTAGCAGGAATCAGCTGTGGGGGAGGGGTTGAGCAGCATAGACCAACCTGCCTAATAAAGGAGAGACTGGGAGCAAAAAAGCAAATCTTTTCCCCCGTCTCATCATGGAAAACGCATGCCTTTTTCTTTGTAGGCTCAGAGACTCCTTCCAAACAAAGAGGAGACTTGCTGCGTTTCAAAACGCTGGTATACAATTGTCTTATGAATAAATGTATTGAACAATCAGTCAGTTATCCCAAGGAGTGTTTGTTTTGCTTTGCTTTGCTCTGCTTTAGACAAGCTAGACTTGAATTTTGCTGTAGAGGGTTCTGGGGTTTGTGGCAGTGCAAGTCTTAAGCCTGAATTTCATCATCTTTTGTGAAATTCTTTAATAGAAGGCAAAGTAAAGAATGTAATCTAAGAAAAAATATAGTGCTATTTATTAAGGAGATCAGGTTAGAATGTCTTTTTCTTCTTATGCTTCTGGGCCTTCAAAAAACACAAACTAATTGACTGCATAATACAAGTCAGTGATGCAGGTGGCTTACTGGCAAAGGACATGTGGTGTATTCAGTGGAGTGGTAGATGCTTTATAGAAACTTACCTGACACCTTGGTGTCAGAGGTGAACTAGTTAACGTGTTGACATTATAAAAATGTCAGGTAAGATATTTCAGTGGCAACACACTATTGGGAGGAGGCAAAAAAAAAAAGATAATTAATTGATTTAAATGCTCTCTTGACAAGGTTCTTGCAATCAAAAAAAAAAGAAGTCAAACTTACTCTGCTTATGTCTTCATGCTGTCACTGCACCTTATCTGCTGCTCTGGCAAATACAATTGGAGTTCATAGTTTTATGCATTTGTTTTAATGCTCTTTGAGTAGTTTCAGACTGTATGTAGGCCTTGCTTGGAGATATACTTTCAGTGAACTTAATACAGTGTTGTGGATTGGCTGTGATTTTAGGGCTGCATCTGTGACATATTTCACATAGCTTAGAGATTGCTAAAATATGAAGTACCTCTGCTGGCCAGAGTCTCTGGAATAGCTGCAGTTGTACTGACAAAGCTGTGCAGCCTCTACAATCACTGTGGTAGTATAACTCGTACCCATATGAAGAGCACTTTGTTTACCAATACAAACTTTGCGTCTGTGTAGGTGTGAGGTACAATTGTTGGCTGCCATTACAGTTATACTCATCCAGCAGAGATAAATGATCCTTTCTGAAGCTCTTCCTTTGCAGCCCAGGTCAGAGTAGGTGCGAAACAGTGTCTTTTACCAGTCCTCAAAGAGGTTTCTATAGTGTTTAACACATCAGATATTTCTTTCCCTTTCTGTTTTCATTGTCTGTCAGCCTTTGGTGACAGTGTTAATTCAGTTTAAAATGAATAATTATGTTTTAGGCTGGTGATTTATAAACCCACCTTATCTGCTTCAGGGATGGCAGGATCTCCCCGTGTAAAGGAGACAAGAGCTGCACCCCCTCCCCAAGCGGTCTTAATCAAGGTTGATCTAATAGCCAGCTTACTGCTTAGGCTAAGCAAAGGTAATGGCTTGAAATTTATTGGCATCTTGAGAGCAGATGCATCTAGTCGAGAGCAGAAGTGTCTCTATTAAATTAAAAAAAGATAAAAAGCAAGAGTTCCTGCTGAGTTTTCCTACCTGCTTGTGCCAAAACTTTTCTCTTCTCTAGCTTCAAAACATGTTTGTTCTTTCTTGAGTGCCAGAGAGAAGAAAGATCTCGCTCTGCCAAACAAGTAGTGTTCAGCATTCCCCTGCTTTTCATTGCTCTCCTCAGAGGTGGGCAGGCCTTGAGCAAAGAGGCGGCTGTGCAGATGATGCGATGCCTCCGCTTTGGCCAGGCACGGCGCCGCTTGGATCGGGCGAGTGGTGCGGCACCGGCGCCAACTGGCAGCAGTAGCACAGACTTGGGGCAGCCTGCTGCTGCTTTGATGACTGACAGGATTCTGGCTCTGTCCAGCTTTTTAGCATTCCCACATCCCAGAAATGGAGGGGAAAGGTGGAATTTGATGCTATTAAAAAGCAGCAGCTTCCCTGGGACAGAGTGGTAGGGGAAGACAGAAGGACTAGCTCAATAATGAGGACGTAGCAGAGACTTACAGCAAAAAGTTTTCTTACCCCTCCAGGGCAGGTATAAATTAACTGTCTAGCTCTGTGCTTATGTATTGTGCCCTGGGCCTGTCAGCTTGATGTTGAGGAAGAGATTATTGGGAAAGATTCCTTGAGGCTGTTGATTGTCATGCAGCCTCTCCTGGCACTCTGCCATAAGTAAATACCTAAGTTCGCGGCTGTGACAGGTGTGACAGTACTGATGTGACAGCAGTGACAAGTTGGAGGGGAAACAGCAGCAGTGGGCTTGAGGTGGCCTTTGCACTCCAAACGCAGCTTGTTTGCTGAATAATTTGAGGGCCTATTTTTTTCTTTTCCTCATGCCTTATAGCCCTACTTTCTTTGAGCCACCTTTTCCTGTAGCTGTGAAGTGATGAAAGGAACTTTAGAGAGTTCAGTGCATGATGTACATGCCCACTCCTGTTGAGTGAGGATGGAAAAGGCACACCAAAGAGATAAGTAGTTGCTTCTAGTACAGTTTTTGGAAATAGAAAAGTGCAGACATAAATTGCTCAACCAAATCTTTACCCACACTTCATGGTTACTGGGATGTAGAATGGAAGCAACCAACTTGTTTCTTTAGTGAGTATTGCTTTCCCTTGGTACGAGTTGCCTTTTATGTGGAAGTTTAGCTACCTAGACAGTTATGGTTTTTCTAGAGGAAGACTTTTTACCTTCCTGGCATCCCCCGAACTCAAGGAGGGATGGATTCCTTGAAATGACAGAAGACTGCTGGAGTCCCCGGCAAAGTGCAGAGAGATCACCAGAGACAGGATTTTCTACAACCATAAGCACAGGTCAAGCAACTGTTCTGTGTAATTCAGGCTGGGTTATGGGGCCCTAAAGGGAAGGAGTAGGGCCTGTCATGTGTACTGAAATGACATTTATGTGTCATCGTTGTTGCAAGAAGAGAACAGTTTGCTATACATATGTTACCTGTTAGGGCTTAAGCTTCCATAGGTATGTTCTGAAGCTCACACTCCTCAGACTTCACAGTGTTTGTACTTAGAGAAACATACCATTCAAAACTATTTCAGAACAGCATCTGGAAATAAAGGCAGCTGCCAACTTCGTAAAATGCTGAATTGCCATATCTAATGGTGTGGCTGTGTATTATTGAATTGGTAGTATAGTGATGCTAAGAGCAAGTTTGACATTGGTTATGGCGAAGAGCATGGAAGCTTTCTGTGACTGCTGACGGTGATTATGGGCTGATAAAGTGTGGTGCAGTGTGATATCTCTTAGCCAAAACTGCCACACTACTGAAAATAAGCTCTCTGGGAACACTGTTAGAGTATGGTGAGCACCTTAAACATCGCTTTGAGTGATCACTAGTGCACTTTTACAACAGTGTTTCTAAACTGATTCCTGAGCCCTTGGCTGTCAAGATGGCTGTTACACATGGCCTGCAATAAACCTGTGGACCAGCCCTAATGAAAATAAACTGTTGAATTATCAACTTTATACATTTGTATTGTTAATTTTAAGAGTTTGAGGGCTGGCAGCAATCACTTGACCTAGAAGCTGGAGAGTTGTGTTTATGTAGGATTCCTGTAGTAACCTGAGTATTTTTCCTAGAAGTTCAGAATTACAAAGCATGAACAATCCACTGGCAAAGAGGTATGGTCAGTCTGTGGTATGTTTTCAGGCTGGCTACTTTGGTTGAAATATCTCAGTAACTTTTTATGAGATTTAGCAATGGAAACAAGAAGACAAAAAAAAAATCCAAGAAGAATTAGCTGTGATCTGTGGCAAATAATGCTTCCTGGCAGAGTTCTGACCTTCTTTGAAGAGAAGGACCTGCTGATGTTGAAGGAACTTGAATTTTTTTTCCACTCTGTGTATAGAGTAGGGGGTCTTGCTAATGGATGCAATTGCAGCAGACAGTCTGTATGACTGCATCAGATTGATTAGCTGGGTCCTGGTTACTGCTGCGAGTAGTGATTATGCCAGTACAGCTGCTTTCTCTTTTAATGTACTAATTACCACATGCACGGATGTCATCACCCTTAACACTGCATGGAGTTGTCCCATTAGCGTGGGAGTGGGAAGCAGCAGGGGAGGGGAGCTCTTCAGCGTGACAAGCTGTTTAGAATTGAATGGAGTGGAGTGGAATGATGAAGCAACTATTCTGATGCAGAATTTTAAAGCTATCTTGTCTTTGAGATTCAGCCCTCAGCCAGCACTTGCAGGTTGTCAAAAGCAGACTCATGTCCTTGGAGGAGCATTTTCCATGGGGTGCTGTTTCCTGCAAAGCAGTGACGCTCAGCTGTAGCCAGCAAGTCTCCCGCCTTGTCATGGCTGGTTACAGAGCGTGTGGGACAACAACTGTGCACGCTGACCTGCCAACTGGGGAGAGCTTGCTGCTAGCCCAGGAAGGTGGTGTCTTCTCGAGATGTGACAAAGCCATTCTCAGGAGAAGAGAAACTGTTTGTTTCTGACTTGCCAAAGAAGGATATGATGGAAGACCCTTGCAGTCTTGAGAGATTCAGAATGCTTGTTTTATGAATTTATGCTCCTGGTTTTGGCAGACCCCTCCCTTTCCCCTCCTTCCTCCTCCTCCTCCAAATCCCATCTTCCCATCTCAGAGTGCACCATAATCTCCATGGTAACAGGTGTTACCATCGTGCATCTGATTTCCCCCGCCTTCTGTTTCTCCCCTTGCCTCCCTGCTGCCCCAGCAAGCAAGGCAGGGCAGGGAAATGGGACAGACATGACAGAGATGGGTAAGACCTCGATAAACCCCTGAAGACCTGTTCCTTCCGCCCAAATGCTGAGCTTCTCTGAATACACTAACTGCTGAGTGATCGCCAAGGCAAAGAGTGGCCAGCTTCTGCCATACAGAGAAAGCCGTTTTTCTCTCCTAACGTGGCCTCCTCAGAGGAGCAGTTAAATTTGTTACTGGTGATGAGAAATAATGTAGCTATATTGTTTTGCTCTGACTTACTTTGTTTGCATATAGGATGGTCAGGATGAAGGTTCTGGGTACTAGCTATTGGAGGGCACATAGTTAAGTAATCCCTGCCTCAGGCTTCTCAAATTGTCAAACAGAGTGGATGGACAGTGGGCAGCAGAGCTGTGGAGAAAAACAGCCCCAGTTTCTTAATGATAGCTGATGAGTCCCATCCTAGTGGTTTCTAATTATTTACTTCAAGTCACCTCAGCAGTGCAGTAGTGGTTGATCTGCATTCCCATCGACCTTTATCCTGTTGTTCCAGCATACCATCATTCCCTTCCCTGCTTACCGGTTCACCACCATCCCCTTTTCTGTGGAGTCTGGAGGAAAGGTTTTGTGATGGTTGGATGCTTGCCCACCAGAAAATCTAATGAAAATCTATCTTTCACCTTGGATTTATCCCATTGAAAATCTAGATTCAAAGTCTGTGTTACTTGCAGTGATGACAGGTCTAAATACTAGCTAAATTTCTGCAGAAATTATCTTAGTGATTTGGTCTTGTAAATGCAATCTTCAGTCCTCCCCTTCTGAAGTCTTGATACTTTAATGGCCCAGTGCACTGAAGCATCTTGTCCCTGTCTATTCTTGGTAGCCAAACTGACTCATTACTGCTTTTTCTATTTCCCATGCCTTTGATTTTATGATTTCCATGTCATATTTTTGGGCTAAATGGATTGTTGTCGGTATACCCAGTCCTGGTTGCTGGATACTCCACAGCTGTGTGCCAGTCGGCCTATTAAACATTTAGGGGCACATATATATGTGCATTTCTAGCAGCTGCTTACTCTCACTGCTGATTTAGTGGTTTCTTGCAACATCCTGTAAAGTGACATGTCTCTATGGCCATCTGTGCCGCTACAGGGAAATTGCACATTTNTACTCCACAGCTGTGTGCCAGTCGGCCTATTAAACATTTAGGGGCACATATATATGTGCATTTCTAGCAGCTGCTTACTCTCACTGCTGATTTAGTGGTTTCTTGCAACATCCTGTAAAGTGACATGTCTCTATGGCCATCTGTGCCGCTACAGGGAAATTGCACATTTGTTTGAGCCTCCTTGGCTCTCCTGCCTTGTATTGTCCTGTCAAGTAATCTCCTGTTATTGTTCCAGAGAGTGTTCAACGTTCTGTACCCGATGCCTGCCGACCAGAGAAGACACGTCAGCATAAACTCTGCTCGCTGGCTGCCTGAGCCAGGCCTGGGATTGGCATATGGCACCAACAAAGGGGACCTGGTGATTTGCCGACCAGAGTAAGTGCTTGCTTTACATGGAGATACTACATGGAGACATGACTGCTATGGCCATTCTGTTCTCCGGGTAGTGGGGATAACATGGCTTTTCTTGTGCTTGAGGGGAAGGTAAGCCCCAATTCCTAATACTTCTTCTGGACTGCCACAGTGTTTACCTGAGTCTCTTTAAAATCAGTGTTTGTTTTGCTGACAGTAAACTTTGGAGACTGTTTGAAGTGCATCTCAGTAGCTCATGTTATTTCCCATGTCTTACTAAGATTTCTGGATCCTTTATTTCTTATATGACTAGTGCAGTGTCTTCCAGCTTCTCTAGATTTATAGACTTCTAAAGGTTTACAGTGTCAGGAAGTTTGAGTTAGTAATATGCTTGCTTTCCTCAGCTTTCAAGGACCTCTTGAAGTCCACCAACCAGGTCGAAAGCTGCTGACCTAGAATTATCAAATACTTGTTACAGTATTCAAGCAAGAGATTCTGTGAACTGCAAAGATTTTTTGTCATGATTATGAGCAAGGCAGTGGATTATTTCGGTGTCCTCACTTAAAGCCCAGTGGTGTGACATGTGGATTTCAGTTCTCTTTAATTTGTACAGAGCTGTGAAAGGTGTAACTGTCCCTTTGTAAGCTTACAATTCAGCACAAGCTAATTTAGATGTGGTCTGACACGGATGACGACAGTGAAACATACTGCTTTCAGTGTTCTTGGGGAGTGTCTGCATCATACTTTGTTGAGACCCTTCTCTCCATTGTGTTGTCCAAGTGTTCTTTTGGAACTGCGTTTCTTTTATGCTGCAGGAACACTTGAGGGGTTTCTCTGCTTCAATTATTTCCTGGTACTAAACTACCTTGGTGTTCTTTTGGGTTGTGCTTCACATGTTGAAGTTCCCTGGAACTTAAAAGCTGGCAGCTAGAAACTTGCAGCACTGCTGGTGATGGTACCACACGCATGTGGACTCCATCTGTTGTGCCATGACATCAGGCATGTGGTGCTTGAGGAGAGTCATATTGTCAGTTTAGAACCACTAGCTTAAATCAGAATAAATATATACAACTGTAACAGTGACTAATTCGGCACAGCCTTCTGGTAAAATATGTGTTTGGAATTCAGATTGGACCAGTTGTGGTAGTACAGAATGCCAGTGCTTTTCAAACAGCCCTCTTGTTCCTTTGAACATAATCTTTCATCAAGGCCTTATTTATACATGAAGTTCTACAAGATACTGTTATGGAATAAGCTATAATCACTCTCTTTCAGGATAAGTGGCTTCCTTTAAGAACGGTTGCCGTATTTTCTAAGCAGAAGAATTATTCAAGAATAATGGCTCTCTTCTTGAACTTGAGAGTTATTCTAAGTTATTTTCAGTATAGAAAAATGATGAAGATCTAGTCTGCTGATTATGGTTCATGAGATGAACTTGGATGAGAACCCAGGGAAATGAAGTCTCCCTGAGAGTGGATTCTTTGGTTGAATGCTGCAGAGTCAAGCTTGGTCTGGCTGTCCTGGCTTCACACACCCCACATTACATTTCCACTCCAGTGCTTGCAGTACCCCAAAGCTGAGTGGCATGTCTCTTCTTAACACCTCACTAATTAAAGACTCAATATGAACACTTCCATGGTATGTTATGGAAGCACAATCAGCCCTTCTGCAACATCTGTGTAAAACCTTTTTAGCTCACCGTGCTAATTGTGCCCAATTCCAACAAAAATAGATGTTTTGGATGTGAGCATGAAACAAGGTGGCTGTATAGGTGAGAGATTTATTGGGGGGTTGGCAGAAATGATTCAGCAGGTTTCCTGCTGGTGGATTGGAGTGATTGATGCTTCTGGTGATAATTGTAAACATCACATGGACTGGTGGGTTCTTTCTGGAGCAGGACACCTGATGTGTTCTGTTCTCAACTGCACCGTTTTATAGACCAACAACAGTCAAGAGTGACTTGTAAACCTCAGCATGAAGGTGTAGATACTCACTGAGCTGTATAATTTGCAGTGAGGCGCTAACATCAGAACAAAAAGGTGAGTGAGGCTCTCTCAGAGCAGAAGTGGCTTACAGCTGTGGTGTCTGTCCCAGATCTACTGTACAGATCCTTAGAGAAAGGAAAAATCCTGGCATGTGGATGCCATCTCAGTAGCTCTTGGCTTAATAAACTTGGTTTGAGATTGGTATGTGTATTGACTTTAACTTGAGAAGTGAGGGAGAAAAATGAAAAATATTCATGTGGTTTCCATACACAGTAATACAGTGGAGGACAAATACCAATTACAGGATTCAGCAATTGGTAGAGTACTGTATGGAGGATAGCCTAGCAAACAGCAGGGATCAAGAAAACACTGTACTGCTGAAACCCCCCTACTGTTCTAATTTGGCAAAGAAAACTGTGGTCAGTAGCAAGCAACAGAGATTATTTTAATTCCCTGGGTCTTAATTCCCATATACAATGGAGGCATTTGAAACCAAGTACTACAGGAATCACATAAACAGATTGAAATAGCAGCTGTTCCTCAAACAGAGGATTTAAATGAGTAGACTGGAAGTACAAGCTGACCAAAAGAAAAAAAAAAAAGAAGGCATAACTTGAAGTTCCATGAACTCATGATGGGACGCCGTGCAAGTAGTCCTTCCATCATTCGAAAGAAATACTAGTTAAAAATGGAAATGGCAAGGTCAGATCATGTTGGCAGTCCATAACTGTAATCTCAATACACAAATTTATAGGGTGTATTGAAGGTAAGTAAAATTAAAACCATGGAAAGTGGGATCGAATGCATTGTGATTTGACTAAAGTGGAGTACAGTAGGTTGTATACCTGTCCTTGAGAATTTTATGTATTTATTTCTAATTAAAGGGTCATCTAAGGATTTGCTCTAGGTCTAACATGTCTATGTCTTAGTAAGGCAGTTTCTATATTGGAACTACAATAAATCTGGTTAATTTGTGAAGAATTAGGATTAGAACAAGATCAGGAAAAGAGCAGGTGAAGTCCTGGCTAAAGGAAAGAATACAACATTATTGGCATCTGGACTCTGTCACAAAAGAGGTTATTGGACTTCTTTAAAAAACCAGTTCTGGAACTGGTTAATTAATACTGTGTGCACTAATGACTTGTAAGGGTGCACTGAATAAATTTGCCAAGGATGTGACATTAGCTTTGTCATTGCAGAGAAAAATCAAAGTATTGCACAGGAATTGGATTGCTGCGAAAGTGACTGGAGCTATAGAAATGAGAACTTAACAGTACAAAGTGCACTTAGTGACTAATTATACTGAGTTCAGTAGATAAAATGATGGAGGAGGAGAAAGACCTGAGGTTTTGGTTGATTGTAGGTGATTAAGCCATCAATACATGAGGCTGTAAGAAAAAAATTAGTTCTAGGATGAGATAAAGACACTTAACAGCAGAGATGGCAAAATATTAATATCGATGTAGAAGAAGCTAGATATATAAGCCAGAAGAGTTTAAAATTTGCCTTTTATCTGGCACAGTATCTTAGAGCACTTGATAGTGGGGTCAGGGGAACATTTTATCTAAGAAAACCTGCAGTGTGGGGTCTTTATCAGGGCTAAAAAGGAAAGATAAGGAGGGGGTTATATAGCCTTTCATAAATATCCAAGAAGAGAGAACTATTTAAATGTGTATCACAGAATGGTTAAAGTTGAAAGGGACCATTGGAAGTCATCTAGTCCAGCCTCTGGTCAAGCAGCATCCCTTAGAGCACCTAACTCAGGATAGTTATTAGATGGCTTTTTAATATCTCCAGGGAA
>VZTA01013101.1:4446-53525 GCA_013398855.1 Mohoua ochrocephala
GATGACCTTCCCTTGTCCTCACAAGGGATAAGCATGCTCTTTCTCTTCTTAGGATTAAACACAAATATTTTCATTTTCAGCTGATGAACTGGAGAGTTGAATGCCTGTATATCAGTATCATATATAATTTAGGACAGCAGTGCTAGATCTCAGCCACACAGAGTTGAGTTCTGGGTGCTTCTGATGAGGATTTCAAGTAATGCACTTTAATTTAAAAAGGGTGTAGTTTAGATTAAGCACATGTGCAAAATGAGTGCACTGCCACAATGACCACTTTAATTTTCAGTACTGTATTTTTCATAATCTGTTCTTTTCACCAGTTTATTAAAAATTGATATATGAACCAGAAAATGAAAAAAATTGACAAAAATTATATGTCTGAACTGTATCTCTTCCAGACTACATAAACATATCAATCTGTTTATATTTATATCCTTACTGCTTTGAAGTAAACAAGAAAAAACTTATTTCTGCAGTTCTAATCAAGCACAGCTGCTTCTCTCCTCTTTGATCGTATCAGGGGTCAATAAGGAGGTTCAAGAATTGCCATTAAAATGTACAGTTTCACCACAACTCCTTAGGGCAAAAATCATTCTCTACAGGTAGTATTCCTTTCCCGTGGACACCTACATTTCCATGCATGACTACGTATGTCTGAATATGAGCTGAAAATCTAAGCTGCTATTTTTGCCAGCAGAAATCTAGACCATACAGTCAAGAGTGTCTGAAGAATTTTTTTAAAATAACCAGTACCAGAGGCCTGTAGGGGGTGAGAAAAATTGTTTTGTGAACTCCACTGTGTGTATAGACTTAAATCTTCACTAACCATTGCAGAAGACAGACAGCTTACACCCACGGATACACTGTATTTTCACATCTAAACCTGTTCACATCTACAATCTGAACCTCACACTCACCATAAGCATCCGATCAGCATGAAAACATAATATCCAAATATAGCCTTATAAAACTTTGCAAAGATTTGGACAATTGAAGCTTAAATGACTGACAGTACATCACAATGTGACTAAGAGCTACAATTATGTTTGAAATGTGATTGTCTGTTTCTCCAAGCCATTATGATAAGTTCAGGTATCACACAGCTGTAGGGGCTATTAAAGGTGCCCTTTGTGGTCAGAAATTAAAATTACTGATTTGAGGAATAGCTAGCACTGCTGAAAGTGCCTGCATAGAGTGAAGAATGTTCTATAAGTCTCCACGCAAAACAGCCCTAAAAGCAGAGATGTCCCTCCCAGCATTTTCAGGAATGTCTGAAGATGATTTTCACAACTCTCAAAGTGCAGCTTTAACAGAAAACCATCGCTTTACCTTCCACAGAAAGTGTATTTTGCCAACTATAACAACCAACTTCAAAGTTTTTTCAATGCTAGAGTGTCATCAAACAGACAAAGATAAACTCTTCAGAGTCTGCCTCTCATTTTTATCTTAGGGTTTTGCTGAGATCTATGAACTGCATGCAAATCTTACATATGAATTTTCCAAAAGCAACTTTGTTTATCACAATATCTTTGTGAACTATGTTTTCATGACACCATTAAAGTACTTGATATACTCTGACAGAACTAACACCACGGCCACTGCAAAATATCGAGACGGAATCTACTTCAGACAATGAATTTGGAAAAGATAACTAATATTTTTCAAGAATACTAAATATAATGGGATGTGGCTAGCAACTATGCTATATCTACTGATTTTAAAAGTTTCTGTTGAAATGAAGTTATCCACAGTAGCTCTGGAGAAGATATAAAGAAATATTAATAATTAAGGAAAGGAAAAATGAAAACTGGTGTAAGAACTTTTTTCTTAGCTGTATAACTCAATTGCCTTTACTGGTGCTTGGAGTTGCCGCCAGTGCATCAAAGAATTTTCTAAGAACTTAACATACAACACTGCAAACGTTATTTCTTTTGCCAAAATTACTCTTCAATTTGGATCCGTACACAGATGATTGTAAAGAAGACTGCTCCCACTGGTATAGTTTACTTCAGATGCCTCGCATTCATGCCATTCAAATCATCACACAATCAATTTTTATTAACTAAAGAGTTTTTAAAATACACAATTTTCATTGATACATTCTATTAAAATTACTGTAGTATAATGCAGAAAAAAAAATATTTACCTCTAGATAAAAAATATTTTTAATTGTGGAAGTGTTTCTAGTTTCAAAATCTCAGCACTGCAAGAGCATGACAGCTTTCTTCTCAGGACTTACAACATTATTATTGCCTGGAATAGTTCATTTCTGTCACGTTGCTCAGAAAAGACCTTTCTTTAACTTCTGCAGTTCAGAAATGGTTGTTTGATGATAACAAAAGGCTAAGTGGATTTTTCCNCTAAGTTTGCTTTCCTAATTTTGTTCCTGATGCTCTTCACAACATTAAGAACACTTGCTTCATATTTTTTTCTTGTATCAGAAAAGGCACTTTTTTCTACTTTTTTGGTATTTGCATATAACAGCATTAAGCACAAAGCATTTTCCTATCTGAGGAAATATTTCCATCTTCTGTAAAACCTTAATAATTCTCTATTTTTTTAAGTGTTTATGTGCATGAACACATACATTCACACACACATCTGTAAAATATTTCTGCCCTCTTCATCACTTTATCTATTTTTTTGTTGCAATTATTGTATATGAAATATTTAAAAGTGCCTCATAAAAAAGAGAAATAACATTTGCAACAGTATTGTGTGGCTGTGATAATGTACCTGGGAAGTAATAATTGCAGTCCTTAGGAATGGGAAACAAACTGTAAAAAAAAAAATAAAAAGAAAATTAAACCACACAGAACATAAGGCTGTGGGGCCACTCTGATGGAAAATGAATAATTTTAGAGTAAAACGAGATCATCACTATCATTTCTGTTACATGAAGAATAGAATTTGATGGCAGGTCTAATTTTCTAAAAATATTGACCCTTTTATTATACTGCTGCTGGGGAAGAAGTTCTGGGTTTTGAAAAAATCAGGTTTCGCTGTTCTTATAGATTTGCACATTGAACATCTCATCTGTACTTCTCCAATTAGAAGAAAAAATGTCTATCCAATAACAGATAATCTTTTAAATTTATAGCATATGTGGGATGAAAGAGGAAAATTAATATATAGACAGATATAATGTGCATTAATTAAAATCATTATTATTATTACTACTATGTGGATTAAGGAATACATTTTTATGATAAAAATAGATGCCAGCAGAGATCTAATCCATCAGAAGTCACAAGTCATCCACCAGAAGTCATAACTTTACTTAATAACACTGATAAAAATAAATACAGGTCTTGATAGATTCATTCAGAAAGGAACTTAATATTAAATTTTAAGTTGTATGAAACCACTATTTTTAGATCTATGGCAGCAGACAGTGTTAGTAATGATAAAATTTCCTGATTAGATCCTAAAATGTACTGAAATAGAATAGAAAAGGAGATCGCAGGGGCTAGGGGCAAAATAAAAAAATCCCAGAAGAAAAGTGCTGTCCCACACAAAGGGGATAACAAGTGCTGAATGTCACCTGAGAGACCAGAATGAAAGTGATCTTTACAGTAAGCATTCCAAGATTTCACAGATTGATATTCACAGATTTTTTCTGGAGATTTAATTCTTTTTTGATAGTGTTTTTTATATACTTCATAGAAGTGAATATGGTTTCTCTATTCCCATTGTCAGTGAGGGAGCTCAGTGTAGAGAGGATTAAATTGGATGTCAGAGACTCCACAGTCAATGATGGTCAAACATAATAAAATGATTATTTTTTTCTCTCTTTCTTTTACTCTCTCAGCACATACTGACCATTATTTTGAAAAATAAGGATATCAAGGACTTCCAAGGCAGCCAAGCAAGACAGAAAGGAAGAAATATTTCGGCAAGAGCTTGAAGGAATTCTGGCAAGTATTATGTTCTTAGAATAAAGAGATCTTCTCAAATTAAGCTTTGTGCTCTGAGACTGAATAGCAAAAAAAATCCATTATTAGACAATAAGCAACAGAGATAGAAAATAATATTATAGAATAGATAGCTTTGTACATTAGTAAGCTTTCAGCTTCTGAGTTTATCCTACATCATATTTAAAAAGATTGGCTCTGGATTAAAAAATGAACATCACAAATTTAATGCTGCTGAGCCGAAGTAAATGACATCGTAAGTGTCATCAACAAAATCCTCACTCTTATTGAGATAGTTTTCACTTGGGTGGAAAAACCACAAGTGATACAATCTTTCAAGCATTTATTTGTGGGAAAGACTATGCAAGTTGTCTTCTGTAACTTAGCTGGATAAATCGGGAAAGTAAATCAAGCCCTTCTCGCAGAAAGAGCTGACTTCTTTTAAGTTGCTGCACAAAGCCCAGTACTTCTCACATTTAGTGCACATTTGCACAGGGTAGGGATAAATTCTGAATTTTTAGGGTACTAGTGCTGCAGGAGTCTATGACTTGTTTGAGGTCTCTCTTGCAGAGCACTTGCAAGATGCGTATGACAATACATTTTTTAATTACTGCAAATGGTTGTCCAATGTTGACAAGAAATAATCCAAGAAATTTTAGGACAAAGGGAAATACCTTAATTTCTACATTTTTAGAATCCAGGAATATATGAAACTGTTCGTGTTACATCATAAAGGAACCCACACAGCAAAAATCTATTTTTAGTGTTGGCAGCAAATGCATTTTTCTGTCTCGTACTTTCCAGCGAAGGAGAGCTAGCAATTTAATGGAAAAATCCCCCATTTTTAAAGCAATAAAAGTCAAAGAAATGGCTAGCTATACAGACACAGTGAACAAAAGACATTCTGAAGATGCTTCTAAATGTCAGTACAAGGTAGGATAGGATTAAGAAAATCTGGCACTTCAGAAAATGTGGTAACATCAAGGTGGGCAGATGCCATATGGACTGAACAGTCAAATTTATATATGTCAAAAGAAACAGTCAGCACTAGTACAGAATGAATAATGAGGCAGAGATAAGGACTACAAAGGTGATAAATTACATACATCAAAATAGCCTCAATAGATCTCTTTCTTCATTTTAAACATGAAGTTCACATACTCTTATAGCTGGGGATATGTGAATGTTCTTAAGGAAAAATACTGCACTTTACCACAAATCCTTTCTCTCCTTTTAGTTTCTACTAGTGACCCAAATTAAGAAAATATTAGACTGAACAAAAAAAGAAAAAGATACTTTTTGTTTTAAAAAAAACATGATAAAATATTATTTTGTGCATACAGAAGCATCAGAGATTACATTTGAATTAAAAATGTAAGATTACCATGGGAAAAAAGATCAGGCACATCATGGCAAATTGCTGTGTTCTAATTTGTAGATTGCATGGGAGGTGGGGATTGGTTTGAGTGGCTCTGTTAAGATGGAATTTGGATGTTTTATTCACCATAAGATTATAAAATAGATAGCTTTGTACATTAGTAAGATGACAGCTGAGAATCCATGGAAAGAACACAGACAAAAATAGTATATTTTTGTAGATTTGGAAGTTTCTTTAAAGTCTTTGATTCATATGATTTAAACCCATTTTAAATGGGTTTGTAACGTAATAACAAATAGGAAAGCTTAAACACAATTAGCAAAAATCTATTCTAAACGTTAAAAAATAGAACTGAACAAATGAAAATTTCCAATCACATTTTTACTAGGTCATTTTCACAGATCTCGACTACAGCACGACTCTTGCTGCTATCAAGAAAACTAGCTTCATCCCAGCCAGACCCAGCAAAATTTTTAAAAATAATTGTGCTCTGGTTGTTTATTAACAAACATACCAAAAAAAAAAAAAAAGGCTAATTGCATCATTTTAAGATTGACTCCAAGCTAATAAAGGAATGTTTATAATTTGGGGCATTTTTTGAAAACCAAAGAGTAATTAAGGCAGCACTAAGATAACTTCTTACCACTAGGTATAACAAATTATGTGCCATAATTGCAGAGATTAGTTTCTTCTTATAGTTGATTATGTTTTTAAACACTACATTGTGTCATTTATTTCTACATGCTGGTACTGGTAGATGCTGAATTTTTAAAAGCAGGTGGGTTCTACAGACAGGTACAGCATATATTTTTAGCAATGCTTTGGCCACTTCAGATGGAAGATGATATTTTTCCAAAGGCAAATATTCCTGTAATGACTTCTGCACATGCAAAAGGGAAAAAAACCTTACATTGTGGAAAAAACCAAATTACAATTTAGCAAAGCTACCTTTTGCTGTATTACGGAAGCCAGGTTCCAGGCATTTTCTGAGCTAATAGGGAAGGTCAAGTAGAACACAAGGATTCTTTTTTAATTTTTTTTTAACTGATGCTGTTGTTTTATAGTGTTACAAAGGCTGGCTGCAATCTCCTGTTTCAGGTAACATTTGAAGGGAATTCTCATTTCTAAATAGTCACACTGAAGTGGAAATGGTTTTTCACATAATCATTTTTTCTGCTGACAGCTAGAATTTGTTGTTCGAGAGCTTTGTGAAGTTTTACTCAAGGTACCTAAGAGGAAAAAGTTTGGACCATAAGTTAAATAAATTGGTCAAGCAGTATTGTATTGTCAGCTGACAAGGGAAAAGGCATGCAGAATAAATGATTCCACAAACCCGATAGTTTTCCAGACTGATTCCTTATTTATGTGTGTGTGTGTCTACGTGTGCATGCATTATTTTGCAAGGTTAGAAACAGTCTCACTAATAAAAATATTAAAATATTTTTATATTGGCTACATTTAAATGTGCAATTAATTATTAATTAAATTTCATAGCACTGAGATGAAAATGAACTTTAAAATATTTTCTTCCTGAATTCCAAAATGCCCTGGCTTCAAAAATGTTATGTACATTTCAGAACATCATTTCAGTGACAGCAATTCTTAACTGCATTTGTGGAATCATGGCAATTATGTTCATCTTCATGATTTCTGTAGGTGCTTTCCCACAGACACGGTTGGGAATCCTTACTGCCTAGCACATTTTAAAGCCTGCAAACACTGCTCCTTGTCAGTTAGAATATAGGAGTGGAGCTGAAAAAGGATACAGGTGTAAATTTGGGCACTTGGTGTATCTCGTATTTACCTAAAGGACTGAGAGTTTCTTAGTTTAAAGACATGTAGTGACTACATTTACGGAATTTTCGGACGGGAACATGTAAACAGAGGCAGACTGAAGTAGAGAATACAGGTTTGACACACTAAAGAGGACCTGCACATTTCTAAAAAGGCTCTTATTTCAATAGCTGTTGCTGTTGCCAAGGGTGGTAGTTGGACAAAGTAAGTTTCAATGCTTTAAAACTGTTTGAGCTGAATCTCTCAATCTGTCATTCTTTATATTCCCTCTGGAACAAACATGCTCTAAACCCCACTATTTAAAGCCAAAAAAAAGGTGCAGTAAAAGACTTTTTGCTGTCTCTTCTCTGTCTTTCCCAAAACCCCTTATTTTTCAAAAGCAACGCATCTGCAGACCGGAAGTGTCTTTCTTTTGGGGGACAAATACGCAGAGAGGGGAAAGAATGACAAGGTTTCCACTTAGCACAAGTCTCTCACTAAGACCCAGAGTGGGAGGCTGAAGAGTGAACCCCTAACCCTCCTCTGTGTGCTGTGCCACCATGTAGGATTCACTGACAGATTCCACAGTCACTATTAGAAATTGCAGAGTACTTTCTAGATCTTTTCTAGGTCTAGATCTAGATCCCTGGTACTACTGAGCTATCTCAGATTCCTCAGGCTTTCAAGCTGTTTCTCTGTTTTCCCTGTATCATTATAGGTTTATGGCTTGATGACTAGGAGCTGTCTCAAAATTTCTGCTCCCCTAATGTGCATTGTTAACAGAATTTGCAAAATATTAAATTGCCTCTTCGCACTAAATCATATTGTCTATGTGAAAAATTCAACCCATAAAATAATTCTCTTTTGTTAAAGTTTCATCTACAGTTGACTTAGCATTCAACATTTCCATTTTTTCACTCACACACTACTGAATAGAAAGCTTTTTCTGATTATGTAGGATTTTTGCAGCAAAAAAGAATATTTTCTGTTTGATTATTTGCATAGAAACACTGAAAATGCTCTCACACCCTGTCAGCTACTTCACACCTCTGTAGGGGCTTAAACTCTGTAATGAAATGTGAATTTACTGAATCACTGCCCCACACGGGTTTCATTTAAGAAGGTTCACAGGAATGCATTGGCAGCACATTCCAATTACCTCTTAAAGAAAAGCTTAGTTTTTGGATTGTTTTGTGCAAATGAATAAGTGTAATTTTAGAAGGACTGCTTCCCCTATTACCATACACAACAGAGGCATAAAGGAGAGAAAAAACTCAAACAGAATTATGTTAACTCTATTCATATCCTGAGCCATCTCACCAGTGAGTTGATTACTCATTCTTCCACTTGTTAGGTCAGGTAACCGTATGACATTTAAAACACTGCTTAAAGATTAAAACATTTAAAAAGTTACAGTCACTCCATTACAGTGAGTTCATTTAATACTGCTTTTGAAACATTTTACAGAGTGTAGTGAAAGACCTTAATTTATTCCAATTATCTTTTGTTCACTTCGATTTACGAACACTGGAGCTCAAATAATCGGCCCTTTTGCTCCTTAGGCTTCCAAGAATATATTTTCATGAGTATTGTACAAGTCATCTTTCTGCAGCCATCCCACATACTGATTGCAAAAGTCTATTTTTATGATAAGGAGTGGTATTAGCAGACAATTAAGGACAAGATCACTGGTTGTGCTGAATTGCTTTGGAACAGAAATAGCTCACGGAATAAAAGTTTCTTCTTAGTAAATGTTTAAGGGCAAATATTGAAAACATAGAGCCAATTCTTATTAGGTGCATCTACAAAAGGAAAAAGCTTCAGAAATAACTGAAGAAAAACACCTTGGGATTCGTACTATTTATTACAGAGTAATAGATCTCATCCCACCTCCTTTTGTGGCCCTGGTGTTTGGTAATTTTTCAACAGAACTGGGGGGAGGGGAAGACTTTTTTCAAGTTGTGTATACTGAAAATATAGGCATGACAGTGTGCATGAAAAACAGTGCTTTACGTTCATTCATTCATTCATTCATTCTCTTGGTATAATTCAAAGTATATTGACAGTGAGTGCACAGCCAATGATAATAGCAGGATGGGCTATTTTTCAAGATAGGTGAGATGAATATATAATTTCTTCCCTTTGAAATCTTCAGATTTCCAACAGCAGGACTGAGCGAACTTCCTTCAGTGTTCTTTCTAACAATAATTGTTACCGTTTTGTGTCATAGCCCCTTTTTCTAAAATTAAGATCTGTTGTGCATTACGCTACAACTAGCCGACACAAGAAACTCATGAAAACTCATGGGAAACTGACTTTCTCCAAACTCTGAGCTTGCTTAGTGAGAAAAAGAAGGAAATTTATTTCCATCATGAAGGAATGCTCAAAGGCATGAGGCAATTCCTCCCTTAGAGTCAGCAGGTGAACTAGTCTTGTCAAAAAAACCAGACAGGAAATTCTAGAATTAAGTCACCTCTATCTTTAAAGCATTATAATGGGATGCCAGCCAGATCTATCTGCAGCTGAGACTCTCTGTACAACCAGGGACTTGGTATCTGAAAACATCAGTGGGGCTGCTCTACACAATATTAGGGAGATAATTAGTATATTTTCACTAAAACGAAGAGATATTTTCTTTTCTTTACAAATATACACATATACATACACACATACACAAACATATGTATAAATGCAGATATCAAAGGATTACAGACAAAACATCGTTTGATTCCTGATGGTGTTTGAGTGGGAGGAAATAGTATTACTGGAACATTAAAGAGAGGGACACGTCTTCCTAATGTCCCAGAACTAACTGCTGGTACTGAACCTACCACATTTTTCTCCCAAAAATGATAAAGTTTCTTTTCTTTTCCTCTTCTGTATACATCTCAGCTAGCCACCAATTATAAAAGAAAGTTTAAAGACAACAAATTCATCTAATTTTCCTCCACTTCTTTTGGCTCATGTCTACTTAGTTTGGTTAGCTGGTGCTTTGATGGTGCATCACAGTTGGTCAGAGCATGAATGTTACGCCTGCTGGTTATCAAACCAAAAGGTTATTTGCCCTGATTCCTGCTGTATGATAAATACAACCAAACATTAACTCAGTCAGTGGTAGGAAAAATATGGGAAAACATTTTTTTTTTTCCTTGGAATGAATTACTGTTTACCTGAGACCAAAATTTACAGTATCTCTTCAAATGTCTAATCTAGAGGAAGTGTGTCCTAAATTATCTGCTGCCCAAAAGAGCATTAAAATGTGTGGAATTTTCTTTTCTAATAGTGGGCAGCCCATTTGGATTTTCACATATAAAAATAACCCACCTAGGTAAATCAAAAGTATAATCACTTTTTAAATAAAATTATTTTGCAACAGGTTTTAAATACTTGTATACATACAACTAGCAATTTCCATTTTAGCTATTATTAAAAAGAAGAAAGAAAAAGACTCACTATACTTTAAGTTACTTGCCCTTACTTCTGTTCCTACGTGTCAACAAGCCAACCTATTGGACGGAATGTAATACACTGCAGATGGTATCAGATGGTTTGTGCTAGAAACTTAATTAATTCTTTTAAGTGGTATGTCTTTTTTTGCTTAGAATTGCCTTTATTCTGACAGTCTGTTTGGTTCTGGAGGCTAATTTGGTAAGGCATGCATACTGTCTTCTGCTCCATCATTCAAAATTTTAGTTTACAGGTGACAAATGCACCTGGTTACAGAAAGTTTTCCTTTTTCTCCAAGGGGCTGGTGCTGCATGGTCAAAGGGAACTGATTTCTGACAAAGAGTAAATAGGGCCCTTGGGCTACTAACTACGCCAGCCAACTTAGCCAGCGGGGTTATTTCCCTTGTAGCTGCTTTTTGCAATTCACACTCATAAATTGCTCCCCTGATACACTCCCGAGAATAACAAACTCAAGCTTTATGTTTGTTGCTTAACATCCTTAAGAAACACGTGCTGTGATTGAGTGGGGTTTTTTTGTTGACTGGTGATATTAAATTTAATGGACTTGGTTTTTCTACATCACTATTAATTTGATGAATACAGTTAATTTTAAATCTTTCCTGTCACATTGTTCACATAGTGCATTCGTATTAAAACAAAAAAATCAAGGTACTTGCAGGCCAGACATTTTATGGAAGACAAATTCTTCAACAACTGATTAACATGAATAGCTCTTGAAGACTACATTTTAAAAAAGCACTTTATTTGTCTACATAGTGGTTTTTTTCTTCTCTTTTTTAGAAAAAGGCATTCTGTTGAATTAAGAGCATTTCCAGTAAGCTCGTGATTTGGTAAAACCAAATTGATTTTGTCCATTAAACCCCCAAAATCTGTGGTTTTAGCAGTGGACAAACTAGTGCAGGCTTTTTGCCAGACCGTGAATTGTCTTTTGGCATTTTGGCAATCTTGGCAATTTTATCTGGCATGTGAATTAAAAAAAAAATAATTTTTTCTAGGCCTGAATTTATGAACATATTAATCATGTATCTGCAGGCACTTATCCAATTTTCTTCTTTCGGTGTTCAATTAATTTCATACCCCTTTTTTATTCCTGTGGGTTTTCTTATATTCTTTCATTCTCTTTTCTCTCGAGTTGCATGTAGGACACGAGCAATGACTCGGCAGCTGAAGGTAACCGTGACTCAACACACAAAGCAGGAAGCGCCTACTTGACCTATTTGTGCAAAATACCAACTCAAAATAGTTTGAGTTACACAAGACGAATCCAACACTAGCTTTAGACTGGCCCTATTTTTCTTTTCCCGGTCCTGATTCCTCTCCTTGTGTGATGTTTATCCCTATCCACGTTTTTATTTTCCTATTTACTTGAACAGTAAAGTATCTAAATGTCAGTTCTGTTTGGGCAGTACCTCTAGTACTTGCTAGTTTATGAAGCAGTGATTTTTGTTCTCACAACACATATCTGTTCCAAATACAGCAGAAATATTTAATGTTCTCCTAAGGCTGAATGTGAAGACTACAGGTTACTTCAGGGACACAAGAGGAATTTGTCTACTCAGCTCAAGAAATATGGCAATAATGGTACTTAGAGTCAATTTATTATTCAGTTATATTAATTTATAGATTTCTTTTTAAATTGCATATGGCTGATTACTAACTTACTTGTTAGTTAAGAGTTTTGTAGGAAATTTTAAAAAATATCTTTCATTAACAACATCTTTAGGAGAAGCCAAGTGTTCTTTGATATAGAAGACTAGATTCCTCACAGGCACGTATAGAGCAAATTCTGAAATCAATTGTAAAATCATCCTAAATTGCATGTTTTCACATTTGAAAGACTACCACTCACTACAATCAGAAATTATATCCTTTTTAATGGAGATGGCTATTTATACCTGCAATTTGAGATTTTTGCTAAAACAGAATGATGACAGTTAAGATCATCTAATGAAGGTATTTCCATAGAAACTTGAACTTGGAATATCAGAATAAACAATGGAGTTAATTGTTGGCAGAGCTGTTTCGAGATGAAATGGATCTGTGTCAGCTTGCAAAGAAATTTAGAAGTTCTAAACATACAAACTACTAATACACATTAATGCAATACTCAGATGTAAAAATCCTAGACTGCAGGACTCAATCCCAACAGGTGGAAGTGTTGCAGAAAAAAAATATGAAAAGAAAATTATATATCACATTCTTACTAATGTATTTTGAGGAAGAAAAATAGATTTATCCTCTAAGAGGTCTTACGGAGAGCTCTGCATTGTGCCCGTGTTAAGTGTTGTCCTGTTTTCCTCACTCTCTCTTTCCATATGTCTTTTGAAATCCAGCTGATCAAATTGTTCAGTTCTGTCACAGCCAGAACCTGTTCTTTGGATGAACACAAAGACAATCCTACATTCACCACATTCAGATAAACTTACCGTACATGGGTAATGATAAGAGTTGTAGCTGGAATGAAAAAGTCTTCCACTCTGTCAAACTGCTTTCCCACTGGCTGAGTGTGGATGGTGTGATGAGAAACACTCCCGCTGGCTTGCGTTATCACCTGCGTGAAGTGATTATCATTATAAACTATAGAAGTACTCTTTCAAAATTAAATCTCAGTCCAAATGAATGAATACATTATCGCCTCTGTATTCCTTCCCTTGTATTATCTTTCAATTACCAAGAAAACAAATGCAAATGACAGTGAATAAAGCTGATCAAAATTACAGATTTCAGAGAACTATTTCATACCTGACCACTTAGTCTTCATACTTACTTTTTCCCTCTTTTTTATCACCCCTGAATCCCTATTTATTCATTTACATTACTAAATCCTTCAGCAGTTCTTAGCTCAAACGAAGTTTTTTGTTTATCTTTTTTTAACACTAGATCTTAGAGTGAGATTAAATTTCTTAAGCACTTCAGCCAGAGTGAAAAGATGAGATGCTATCAACAGATCCACTGAAACATGTGGCAATGCATACACCCAATTCTTGTCAACCATGAGGTAATTCAACATAGAACAGACATATTTCAGAAGAACAAGCTGAACTGGGTTTACGTATTCCTTAAATTGTTATGAACCAATTTTATTCAAATCCCCAAATCTTGGACCTTCTCTGAGGCAAATGTTTATGGGTGAATAAAAGACAATCTCATATAATAGCCACTATGCTATTTGCATACATGCATTTTAGAGTGGATTTCTTTTAGAAAAAACCCCAGTCTATTATCTATACCGCAATTAAAAATGAGGGTGAGGATGATCAGTCGCTTTAAAATATGGTAATACGGACTTAATTATCAGTTCTGAGGAGGAGTGAGAGCTAAACTTCCACAAATTACCTTGCATGCTCAAAGTTACTAAGAGTCTGTAGGTGCTAAAAAGGTGATTGCAGATGTTACTAATTTTGCTTTTCAAATTTCTCTTATTCTTTTTCCTATGTATAAGTATATATTAAATACATAAGGATTTCATTAGCTTCTGAAGAAAGGGAAAATGAGTTAAAATAAAAATGAATTTTTAAATTATGATATAAGGCTGATCATTATAGTCTCAGGGGATTACTATAAATAAGGAACAGAAATTAATAAAAAAGTAGTAAGGTAAGTGTAGCTTCTTGAGAGATTTCTTTAGAGACTGTCCCCAGGCTTTTTGCTGCTCCAAGGTATGGGAAAAATAAAGATTTTTAATATCTTTCACCTGAAAAAAACCAATAAAGACAGAGCTTGACACCTCCAGAGTGTCAATATGACCTTAATGAAAAGGCAATATGTCTAAAGTCTGGTTTATCCTGCAATTAAGGACAAAAATATCATGAACAGCAACAGTTTGCTCTCAAAAGACGGGCGGTATAGAACATGCTGCTCTTTTCGGCTGCATTCCTTATCATTCTATCAATTTGCCATTGTCAGTTCTGACTAAGGGTGTTGAAAATAATCATTAACTTTTCTTGGTGAATACAGTTGTCTGACTTGTTTTCTGGTTACCTAAAATCATTTCTCTGCCCCTGTAGGGGTCATGGTAATAATGCTTAAAGGAAAATATGCAACACATTGCAATTACACAAGGGTTCAACTTGTCTAGATTTCCTTACATAGAAACATTGTGATCACCTCACCTGCAAAGTCGGTGAATTCTTTTCCATGTTTCCCCAGCTCAGCACCCAGACTTGATCATGTGATTTATCATAGTGTAGTTTCACTGGAACAGGATCTGTACTTACTGCCTGAAATATAATAAAAATAAAAACCCTTTCTCTCTGACACATTTTCAAAGGAAACATAATATACATGTTTGAATGAAAATAATGAGTAGATATGCATTTCCAGATATTTTCAGACTGTATTTAAGAATTATGTTGTCAGTTGTTGAAACAGCCCTCTGATTAATTCAGAGTTACTGAATTGCTGAAAATGTGGTTTTTATTCATTATGTTTATTCATTATGTTATTCACTCTAACACTTGGCATCAAAACTACACTATATTGAAGCTATTAAGAAGTTGAAAACAAAGGTTTTAAATCAAGTAAAAAACTACTTGTCTTCCTTCCCTGCCATCACTCTCACTTTACATATGTAGTGGTTGAAAAACTACACCAATTACTGAAAAGTGGTTAAAAAGGGAAGAGTATTCTCAAGCCACTTATTGGAATTAATGGAAGATGCTACTGCATAAAACCAACGTGATGTTGCTGCACCCAAAGCTTCCTACCTGTTAATATGTGTATATTTTGTTGAAGTAGGAAGGATTGTTTTCATATGTTTTCCACTTACAGTTGCTACTTTTCATAGACCTGTGCTCAGAAACAAAGCGTTTGCCCTACAACTTCGAGCACTGCCTCTTGAGATCACAAACCTTTTAGACAGTTGAGCTCTAAACTTCCTTTGTTATTAGACTGAAGGCTTCAGAGGTATGAAATGGGAGGACAATGTATTTGATTAAGAGGTGTTCTGTGCAGGCTAAACAATTGGGGAGATAACTTTTTTATTATCATCATCAAAGAAGAAAAAATAGGTGGAAACTGTTTTTCAGTCTTACCATTATGGAACTGTAAAGCACAGCTTGTTTATCAGTGTGTCAAGGAGAGTACCAGCTGGCTAATTAAGTGAACCTAATTTAAACTAATGATGTAGATCCTCAAGATAATGCACTAATGGCTGGCTGAGACTGCTGATGATACTTAACTGTACTCCTGAGGTGTTGCAAGCGACCACTTCATCTAAACAGAATTTGTTTTTCCTTTTGAAAATGGAAAATGAAGCCAGGTTGCTCACTGGCTCATTTAAAATCAGAAGCTACTCCTTGAAAAAGGTTATTTGTGTTTGATAACTTTTTTCCTGCCACACGCTAGAAAACAAGTTGTTTAAAGTAATACTTGAACTGTTGTATAGCTAATTTGTCAAGGCATGTAAAATTTCCTTTTGGCTTCCCCAGACAAAGGTCTGACCCACACATGTTCTGCCAGAGGACTGCCAGCTGCGTTCAGAGCTGGGGTCACGGCATAGCCAGGAGGAGCAGAAGGAATTGCCTGCAGGGCGAGGCACAGGCAGTACAGCTCCCTAGAGGGGAGCCAGCAGCAAAAAAGAGTTAAGCATCTCGGAAGCAGACTTGCACAGCTGTTTCTAGGTGACCAGGCTGATCTGCCAGCAGCACGCTGAGGACTGAACAGTGACGATTCCCTTTGCTTTAGACTCTCAGTCATCCCACTTAGTGGTGTGCTGCTATGCAATACTGCACAATTCTCGCTTTCAAGAATTTACAAATGAAAGCAAATGCTTCTCTTGACTTCAGAATGAGAATTACCTGGATAAGTCAAAAAGTCTCTCTCTATATATACCCCTAAAGATACAACATCCATGTTTCCAATACATTTCAATTTAGTCTGCTATAGAATCCTCCAAAGCACTTATTTTGATAAATATACCTGTCATAAAAATAAATCATCCTCAAATCTAGTTGTCACATGTGTGCACACCTTTTACATTAACTTTCATAGTAGAAAAGAACAACATGTATAGTAGTACTTCAAAGAAAACACTGTAATAAGCAAAACCAAATAAACATTATTTTTACACAGAAAACAGCATCACTACACAACTTAAAGCCCTTTCAAATAAATTTTTAATTTTCTTTAGGGTTTTCGCGCCGTGACAGAAGTTTCATTAGAGTGCTCTCCCTTTCAAAACATGAAGTTATCTCCACATTTGTTCCTACCAGCCCATGTGCATTTCTTGCAAGGTGGTTTCTACTTTCAGGTGTAGACTAGAAAAAGGTACATGCACATGTACATGTATGGAAATAATATCCTCTGTATTATTATGATTTTTAGAAAAAAGGCAGTCTAACGAGAAAAATGCTGTCAATTCTGAACAGCTTAGTTTCTATTTTCCAAAAATGAAATAATTTTTTTTTTCCTGTGCTAGGTAGTACTCTAAGTAATGAAAATAGACTGATTTGACTGGAAAATTAAATTCCCTTCTGTGCCTCCTGTTTGTACAAATGCTTTTGTAAGTGCATATCATATGAGTAGAGCAACATTTAATGGTTAGAAAGTTCTTCCTGCTTGCAAAAAATAAAGATAGAAAATAAATGCTTATTTTTAAAAGATAAGAAGACAGAGACATGCTTGTTACAAGAAATGCTAAACAAAGTATCCCTTGACTTGTCACTAAATTTCAAATTAGCCTTACTTCAATTCTAAAACCCATCTGTGAATCAACAGTGGTTTTACTTTTTACAGTTTTATATTATATGTAAAAAGATTGCATAGGTTTTTTGCTTTCATTATTTATTTGTTTGCAACTACTGTTACTCTTTTGTTTTGTTTTGCTTTGTTATTAAGTCTATTTGAATAATGGCACGGGTAAGCTGGACACAGAGCAAGTCCCCTTGTACTTTTCCCATGTATTTGGCTAAGCATATCCTAGGAAATAATATTCAGGTCAGTAACGAATAGTAGAAATTCTACTTAGGTGTTCACGAGTGACATTAATGCATTTGGTTTAATTTATTTCTCTGATTTAACTGATATTTCTTAGTTATGCTGTCTTACCAAATCTCTTTGTTAAGTACTGTGAAACGGAAAAATAATTTATTATGAATACTTAACCACTTAGAACCATCAAAACCGAGACTTTCATTCCTGCAAAAGTTTTCCACAGCTGGGGTAAATTTAATTCTATACTTTCCTAAATTCACAATCTGGATATTATTAAATTAGTGGAAAAGCAATGCTATTCTATCCCTCAAAATAAAATTCCTTTGAAAGTGATTTTTTTTTTCCCCCCCAGAATAACATGAAAGCTTCTAAAGTATCCTGGTTTTAGCTCAATATACTTGTTAAGCAGCAGCACAGACTTAGTGCACAAAGCTCTTTGCTACACTTAGGCATTCTGTATGTCTGGTTTTCAGCTCGTTACAGAAACTTGAATACTTTTATGATAGAACAATCTAACTCCATGCAAAAGCTGCACAATTGCTTTATATACTTCTGGAGAAGGGCTGCACTTTTAATTAGTGGTTAATTTACAGAATTTTACTTTTTAATTAACATACATCTTTGCCTTAAGTATCTCTACACATTTTGTAATGGTAAAGTGATATATATTTATACATATTTAAAACAATAACTAGTGTAACTGAAGACAAATTAGAAGAGCCTACTGATGAACCTATTCCATAAAACCTAAATTAAAACCTATTTTCAGTGAGCTCAAGAGGAATCATGTGCTTTTGACACTGAAGTCTATATGCTAATAAATGCAATTACATTGATATTTCATCCCTCCTGTGTAGAAAAGGAAGCTGACACCTGAATGTCAGTCAGAAAACATTGCCAGACATTCTAGTCCTTCAAATTTGTGGATTGTGTTGAGACTATGGGTTTTAAGTCTGTCATCCTGAAGTAATATATCAAAGTTGTAAAAAAAGTATTGTTTTCAGAAAAAAAACCAACAATCCACTCAGTTTATCTCTATTTTAGTATTCAAAGATCAATTTAATTTAAAAAAAGCCACCTTTTTATCATTAACTTCTTGAATAAAACATTTTGTAAGTCCCTGTCACTGTTTGGACGGCTCAAGTTTTGAGGAAACCATGTCTGATTCAGCTGACACAGAATACAGAAAGCAGATGTTTCAAGCAGGCGGAAGTATTAAAACAATTTGTGAAACTAATGCAATTTTTAATTGCAATTTCGCTATTTATTTTTGAATTTTTTATGCATACACATAATACATGCGTACACTTACATCATGGAATAGTTTGAGTTGGAAGGGACCTTTAAAAGTCATCTACTCCAAATCCTCCATAGTGAGCAGGGACATCTTCAGCTAGATCAGGCTGGTCAGAGCTCCATCTAACCTGACTTTGAAGGTTTCCAGGGATGGGGCTTCTGCCACTTCTCTGGGCAACCTCTGACAGTGTTTCACAAACCTCATCGTAAAAAATGTCTTCCTTACATCTAGTCTGCACCTACCATCTGTTGTTTAAAACCATTACCCCTTGTGCTATTGCTGCTGTCCCTATTAATGAACCTGTCTCCAACTTTAAGTCTCCTTTAAGTACTGAAAGGACACAATACTGTCTCCCTGGAGCCTAATATATAATCTATACATTAAAGATTTTCATTCATCAGTGAAAAAAGCAAAAGGCATGAAGAAAAGCTCTATTTAAGTGGGGTTTTTTTTATTAACAATTTAGTTAGGCTTCTAATTTTAAAAATCCATGTTTTATTTAGCTAAAGAACACCTGTTTCCTATGAATATGATGACATTATAAGCACTGTGTTATTATAAGCACACTGGGTTTGCACGACAAGCTGTGGTAGCTGGGGGAGCTCTGCAGGTGGCTTCTGTGAGACGCTGCCCCCGTGTCTGACAGAGCCAGTGCCAGCTGGTTCCAACACAGACCCGCTGCTGGCCAATCGCCAATCAGTGGCGGGGCAGAACCTCTGGGATAACGTAACTGAGAAGCAAAAGAGTGTCAGTGAGGAGAATTACTTGCAACTAGATGAGAGAGGAGTGAGAATATGTAAGGGGAACAGCTCTGCAGATGCCCAGGTCGGTGGAGAAGGAGTGGCACCTGCTCCAGGTGACCCAGCAGAGATTCCCTTGCAGTCTGAGGTGCAGACCACGGTGAAGCAACTGTGCCCCTGCAGCCCATGGAGGTCTGTGGTGGAGCAGAGATCCACCTGCAGCCCCTGGAACCCCACACAGGAGCAGGCTCCTGGCAGGACCTGTGAAATTGTGGAGAGAGGCACCCATGCTGAAACAGGTTTATTGGCAGGGCTTGTGACCCCACAGCAGCAATCTGTTCCTGAAGAACTGTACTCCATGGAAAGGGACCCACACTGGAGCAGTTCGTGAAGAGCTGAAGCCCATGGGAAAGACTCACACTGGAGAAGTTCATGGAGGACTGTCTCCCGTGGGAATGGCCCCACGAGGGAGAAGGGAAAAGACTACTCTCTCTGCAGAAGAAGCAGCAGCAGAAATAACGTGTGACGAACTGACCCCCTCCATTCCTTATCTCTCTCACTGCTGGTGGGGGAAGAGGCAGAGATTCAGGAATGAAATTAAGCCCAGGAAGGAGGGAGGCTGAGGGACAAGTTTTTTCAGGATTTGTTTTAGTCCTCACTATCCTTTTTAGATTTTGGTAAGGAAAGGAGTTGAATTTGTTATCAAAGTCAAATCCGTTTTACCTGTAATGGTAATTGGTGAGTGATCTTTTCCTGCCCTTATCTCAACCCACGAGCCTTTTCTTTCCCTTGTCCAGTTGGGGAGGGGAGTCACAGAGTGGCTTTGGTGGGTATCTGGCCTCCAGTCATGGTCCACACACCACAGCTGGTTTTGCACAAACGCTGTGACTGCATTAGTCTCTGTAGCATAGAATTGATTTCTCTCTCTTACTCAATGAATTATTTTCACTAAGCAGAATATCTCCAGCATCCCAGAGACCAAGAAAAGAGTAGAGAAGAAGCGTGGCTTCAAAGTCTCCAGTCTTGTCTAAGGGTGGTGTTTATTTTTCCTGCTCCAGTAATTTCTCTGTCTAAAAGCGTGCAGAGTAACAGTCCTCCATCTTCTGTAGTCAAACCCGACCTTTCCATCAAAGCTGATAGACACATTCTTGTGATAAGACTATTTTAGCCAATCTTCATTTTCAAGTGAAAAGTACCTCAAGCCAGAAACTTCCTAAAGAACTCATTTCCTCAACTACTTGAATAATATTTATAAGAGCTATTTTCATGTTATGTGCCTCACAATGGTCTGTTGAGAAGAATGGTCACTAAACTGCTGCTGAATGTTGAAAGTAGGTGAGCTTTTTTCCAAATAATGTTTACTCTCAAGACAACTGTATTTCTGTTTCTGAAATATGAAGGAAAGTCTTGAGTTCTTCTGTCTAAATTAAACAGTAACTTAAAAAATGAGAAATAAATACCTGTACAACTTTCTGAGACTGTACATCAACAATAAGAACTCTGTCAAGTGTGGGCTGAGTTACATATATGAACTTGTCTTTTACATTAACAGCAGTAGCCCATACACACCGCTGAACAGGATCACCATCTGCTTTGGGACAAACTTCATCCTAAAATTCAATAGAAACAGGGAAAGTGTAAGAATCAAAACAGTCAACAATGTAATAGAAAGCCAAATTACACTCCTTTTCTTCTTTTTTAATTGTGAAATAAAACTTCAGAAAATGAAGGGAAGGAAAAAGGACAATTGACACTAGGATATAAACTCATGTTAGCCAAACTGCATCTTGTAAGCACCACAAGCACTATAAAATAATCCATACACCAAATTTTGGGACGTTTTCTAGAAATTCAAGAAGTTAGTGCTGTTGACCTGAGAAAGAAACCAATTTGAAACAACAATACATGTAGAAATAAAGTGAGCAAGGGTCAGGAGACCTTCAAACCAGAAAACCAAATCAGACACACGATGCCTTGTTGCTGCAGCAGCTGGCAGCTCCCACCTGAGCAGCATCACAGTGCCCTGCGAAGGGAGGCAGTGCAGGCATGGCTTACACCCTGCAGCTGAGAACACAGCAGTACTTAACCGGGGAGATGATTATGTACAGATGAAGAGAAAGAGGAGCTGGTGCAGTGCAAATTGTCACATGGCACAGGGGCAAAGCAGCAGTTAGATCAGCAGGTTTGGTCACTGACAGGTTGCTTTAAAGATCAGGAAGTTTGGCTACTTCTGCCATAAAACATTGTCAAGGCCTGTCTTACTAGTTTTAAACCAAATAAACACCAAATGTCTTCTTACTACCATTCCTTCCCTCTCTGCCCTTCCATTCCTGCAAAAGGATGAATTTGAAAAAAAAAAAATTCTGTTCACTTCAGTGAATTGATATTTCATAACAGGTATAACTATACACTCTCAGTCAAAACAGCTAACTGTATTTTACATACTCACTATTCCTAATTTGTAGGAATATATGACCAACCATCATGTATTTATCTACCTATTTGTGAATATTTTCTTCCAGAAAAGCTTGGTTTTATCAAAATGAAAAGTTACTTGGTGAAATATGCTACTATATTTGGAAATTCCATTTATGAAATAGCATGATTTCTTTCCTACAATGGACATTATAAATATTTAAAAACAGGGACCTGAAAAACACTCTGCTTGGAGAAGTACAGCATGTCTCAAGCTTGTTTGTTTTCCTGACCTTTTCTTCTTTCGACTCTTATTTTAAATTCCTTGCATCACAAGGGACAATTTCACCAAATCATAAGTATTATTTCTTTTTGCCACTTATCTGCTGCTTATTCCTAATTTAGACTGCTCTGCCTGATATATTATAACTGGTCGCTGTGAAAATAATTATGATATGTCAGCAGATAATGACTCAATGTAGAATGAGCAGCAAGAGATGATGAGATCTTAAACACGAATTCTGTTTCTAAGCATCAAGCTCCTTTTAAAAAGGCACAGGAAACATTATGTGACAGAACACCATGTCTGGCACTAAGCAATGCTCTTCAAGACGATGATGCATTTCAACACTTACTTTTCTGTATCATCAACATTCTTTGCCTGCTGTGCCTCTACATTTTCAAAAATACACTCAATCTTTTTACGTCGAAAGAAGAAATAAATCCATTTCCAGCTTTAAAAGAGGGAGTTTCTTCGCAGAAGATTGAAAGCCACTGCTTGCTTTTACGTTAACAAAAAAGGTTCCTAAATCTCAACAAAGGGAAGGTCTTTCAGGAATCATGTTGATAAGGAAAGGTCACGAAACTCAGGTACCTTGTGATAGCACATCATCAGGAACTTCAGGAGAACTTAGAAATAAGCAACAAGTAAGATTTAGTTTGTGCTGATAAAAAACCATGCAGATCAAAGGGAGAAGTTAAAAATCTGTTTTTTAAGGAATGACAACCATGGGACAAATGGGACTTTCATTCCTAAAAGTAGCTAAATGCTTTTCATTGTTGCATAAAGTCAACATATGCAAGTATGTCTCTAATATGATGTGCAATCATCCTATCAGTGATCTATCGTCATTTGCCTTCTGGGTAATTGTCACTTCAAGTAGAAGGTTGTTTCATTGATCTCATTATCTTTTATATTTAATCTAAATATACCTTGTCTTAGCTCCATCTTTTATCTAAACAGATAACTTCATCTAGGTTGTTCTACACCATCCTCTTTATTCCTCAGAGAGAGCATCTTCTTCAAACAAAGAATCCGTAAATGTTTGTAACAAATCTATACAGAAACACTGTTTTCCGTCGTCTCTCAGGGACTCACATTAATTTACATGAGTTCTGGGGCTGAATTCTACAAGGACACATTCAATATATTTTTGAAAAATAATGCTGACTTCTGCTGAAGGAATCTGTATTTCCCTCACGTGGCATCATACAGATTAGTGTAAATGATTACTCTGATACCACCTCCCCTTGCGGGATGTATAGCAGAACAGCAAAATATTCTAACTTAAGCACTTGTGACTATATCCAGAGATGAGCTACCTCCTTATACATTTTCCTGAATCTGAGTTTAAAATACTGACTGAAATGTATTTTTAAAGATTTTTTTCATTGTAAGACCAATACGAATATTGTCTTTTATATATATATATGTATATATACACACAACCACACATATACATATCTACATATACAAATGTACTTTAAAGGTTCTAAAATATTTTGCCTGTTGCCATAAATTTCTATAATCCATTACCAATTCTCACCATGCCCAAAAAGAATGGAAACATAAAATAAAAGCAAAACACCTGTTTTTCCAAAGTAACAGTGAAAATTATGCACCAAAATTCTCGTATCCAAAACAGAGTGTTTTTTCCAGTATAAACTGGTCTATGTGGTTGTTTCTCTAGTTATTCAAATCTGCACTTGTCTGAAGCTGTTTCAACAGAACTGAAATCTCGCTGTTGAAAATTTAACATTTATCTGATTAGACAGTTTGGACTTCTTTTACACTACAGGCAGTTATTCTGAGGCTCCATATTAATTTCCCCAGTGGTTGGGTAATTGGTTAAAATAATTTCTCCTTAAGATATAAGCATAAACCCACCATTTTCTTCTTCTAATTAAAATGTGAGCAATTTACTTTTTCCTAATTTATTCTCTCTGAAAAAAAAAAAAAGTTAACATCTGATAAAACATTAATTTACTTCATTGTTGTATTCCCCCCAGACTTTTTAATCAAAAAGTGACTTGCTCTGTAACAAGTCAGCAGATGGAGGAAAATAAATCCTTAGAGAAAGTTTTTCAAGATAGTCTGGGGGCAAGAAAATCTCCAGAGGAAACACGTACTTGTAGATTTATATGTGCAAATTCTATGTTTATTGACTTACACTTACTGCAAGGGTCCTCAGTGTTTTAACAGGATGTGAGTCAAAGTCTTCAGGCAGTGTAATGAAATGTCTAGCTATGCTATGGCTGCCTCAGAGTAAGATGATACCAACAGGTTAAAACAGTGCATGTTTTAAGACATGAATTTATGTATCACCTCTTCTACATTAAGTTATTGCTTTCTTGACATTCTTCAGTAAAAATCAGACTGTGGAATATTTTTATACATTTTTTTTTTTTACGAACCAGGGTTAGCAATTACTACACTTTCTGTGCTGTAAGAGTGTAAACAAAGGCAGTTTCCGTGGACTACAAAGTATGTTTCAATCTAATTTCCAGTGGAAACTTTGGTCTGCCATGCCACATTTGGTCTGCCACATTAATTATTTTGAAATTAAGTATTTTGCTCTGACCTCCAGCATATATTCAAATGTGAGATGGCATACTTAAATTTGTCCATTATGTGCTACTTCTTGTAATAAACAGAAAAATCAGTTTTATGTTGAAGCCAAAAGGATTTTTTTATTAGTCTCAAAAAAGCATCTGTTTCAATTGCTTTTTTCCTAGTCTCTGGAAATAATTATTCTGTGAAAGGAAAATAAAAACACTTTTGTATAAGAATTAGAATTTAAGTCTCTGGATAATATTAATTTGCAGAGGATAAGAAGAGGTTGAATGTGAGTGGGGAAAATGTCCCAAGCACTTCAGAGTGAGACATTGAACAGGTGAAAGACTCTACTTGAACCATGGTTAGGAATCTCTTTGACAACAGGTTAAACAAACAGTTGTCAAAGCTGGTCTAACTAAGCAATAACTTACATCAGAAAACAGAAATCAGTTTATTTCTGTCCCTATGCATCTAGAATTGTCACTATCAGACATATAAATTTCTACTTGCACTTGACATTAAGAAGATTCAAGCAATTTAGGAGATTCTGGGAAGGAGAGGAAAATGGTCTTTGCAATTTCTGTGACCCACGATGACCCAGTAAAGCACTAAATCTTTTGCTGCACTTTCAACACAATGAGCCGTGTTAGATACACACCAAAGTGTTTTGCTGTATTGACACTCAGCGGCACAAGAGGTAATTAAATATTTAGATAAGGGTTCTCAAGTATATAGCTAGTGAGAAAATATATTTACCTTTAGCAAAATTAGCATACCTAAATATGTATGTGTAGAAGTACTGCAGCATTGTTCACAATACAATGCAATGCTATGGAGAATGAACCTGAGTTCATTCTTTTACAGAAGCTCATTTCAAGTTTGTTGACAAACAGGAAACCTGTGGAGGAACACTGGAGCGTCACGTGTAATACCCAGACGTTTTCTATAATCTAAATAGCACTGCTGAATTTAGAAATGCTCCTATGCTTTAGCAACTGGCTGGCAATAAACAACTCTCCTGTGGTTTTACGCATCACTTGAACAGCTAGTTCAGAAAAGTGTAAAGAAATGGGAGAGGTTTAAGCAAGCACACACTTCCTTAAATGTTAATATGTTAATAGCTAAGTCATGGAGATGCCCTAATGTGAGAGGCTATGTAAAGCTACCTCAATGTGTGCTTGCTACACTGACCAACATCTCAGATTAGTAAAAGTATATGACAGAGCCAAAGAGAATTACTAACCAGCAATTCATGACATGAACTCTTACTACTAAGCAATCACATCCTGAACTTGATAAAAATCTGATCCTGGAACAGAATTGGGTTATTTTATTATTTTCATTTAGAGGAAACAGACTTTTCAAAGAGGCTTGAGGAATATATGATATTTTTCGAAGGCAGAAATATTTGTCTAATCTTCATAGTCAATGAATTTTTTCAAGAATATACTACTGTTGTTTTACTAATATGCAGCATATGCAGGGAATTTTATAAAGTTTGTTTTTCTTTCTGCTTCTAGGAAGAAAGTACTTTTAAAGGGTTTTTTCAGAATATTTACTGAAAACTATTTCTCAATTTATTTGTTTTTATGCAGAGTGAAAAACAATGTCACTCTGAGTAGAAAAACCATAAGGATGTATTTTCCACATATTTCCAATTTCTCTTGCAAGAATAAACATTTATTAACCATTCTATGTGAGGGAAGATGTTTTCAGTGTTCAGAGGAATAAGTAGAAATATGTTGAATTTAATGGACAAAACGACATGCATGTAGGTACAAATCTTAGTTTCTGTTTTAATAACCACACCTACTCCCACCCACAGCTCAAGAAGGACAATTCTATCCCCACTTTAAAATTAAAGTTATCAAGTAGCCTACTTTCCTTGTCTTTTCTTCTTTTTTCTTTTTTTTTTTCCCCAAGAGGATGTAGTTATTAGGCTACTCCAGGTTTGGAAGGTTCCAAAAGGAAACAAATTTGACTTATTCATCCTGATTATTGCCACATTCCAATAAAAATACTCTTAAAATCTAGAATGCACTTTAGACCAATAAAATTTTAACAGACTTCTTAAATAATCAGCTTTTTAATTAACCAGCCATAAAAAAAAGCTTTTTGGCTTATTTTTGGCTGTGTCAACCTAATTTCACTTAAGCAGCACAAATCAAGGTATGATTAGCTGTTCAAAGCATAATTATTCACACTAAAATAAATCTTGTTGCTGAGTACAGCAGCCTTTGACATCAATAATGATAACTGAAGAGGCAAATTCCATTGAGACAGCTCTAGCTCTGCTGTCATTGAGGCATTAGAGAAAGAAAAAAACAAAGTGTGCAGCTCAATGCTTAGTGTGTATTTCAAGGTCACTCATTCAAATCCAAATGAGAAAAAGTTGCTATTTTTGAAAGGTAATAGATCATATGGAGTAAGTCTCAATGTAGTGACTAGTACCAAGTGTTCCTGTGGGAACATGCATCATGTCAGCTGGCAATTTGATTAGCTGTAAAGGAAAAGCATCACAAGAATAAATGGAAGTGGAGAATACACTAGTGTTTTTATGCATCCTACTCAGGGAAACGACATCATAAATTCCCAGAATTTGGAGAAATCAGCTATAAATATGTTAACAGTAAAGTTACTGAAACTACTTATATGAATTTTAAGTTGGAACCAAAGCATCAATCATCGCTTCTAACTTCAGTGGAAGCTGTGAAGTGTTTACCAAGACAGGGATTTGCCTCATGATAGCTGAGAGTTTAATACAGACAAACATCCAGTGGATAAAAAGAAACCACTAAAACCACCACTCCCCTCAAAAAAAAACCCCAAACCAACCAACCAAACAAAAAAAAAAAACCCACAAAAAGCCCTATATTTAACATAAAGAGAATCAATCTCTGATTCACTAAGATGAACTTAACTGTGGGTTTGAGGTGGGAAGCTGGTGGGGATTAAAAAAAAAACAACAACAAATTCAGAAATGAGAGCTGTTAATTAACTGGGAAAGGAGAAAGACAGACAAAGAAAGAAAAGGGTTGCAAAAGTATTCAGGGAATATTCAATTGAAAAGAGAGACTGAAAGTTTGAATTTACAGAGGAAAATACAAGAAGTTTTGAGATCATCATTATAAGCTATTTGTTAATTCAGAAGACATGGCTGAATTTACCAAGCAGAAAACACTAAACTAGTAATAATAAATTCTTACGTAAAGAAAATTATAATTGAGAAAACACTACAAATAGATTTTTAAAAACAACTTGCCTGAAAACCGAGGAGTTTTTCACTAGGCTTAATATGCCTCTGAAATTCACATTCCACTGGTTGTATTACTTTGATGCCATCTTCATAAAAAACATAAAACATGTTCCCAATTCCCAGACCTTAGGGACAAAAACACATTGAAATGTATAAAATTAAATAATGACAAAGAAAATCCTTGTCTTGAACTAAAAAGCTAATCACAGTTTGGTATGAGATCAACTTGTTAATGTGTATAGTGGTAATACAGCTAAACCTATGGGATCTTTTGTTGTAAAACTAAAACAAAACTGTTACATTATTCAGAATTTCACATAATTTTCTCCATTGGCAAGACAGTGTCTTTATGAATATAGATCTAGAAATACACAGTTTGACAGCTGCAGCAATAAAGGCGATCTTGTGAAATCATCTACACTGAAATCAAATTAATATAAATTCTCTATGTATTCTTTTTTTTGTTTTTCTTTTGCTTAGGAAGACTTAACATAATTTTTCTGTACACTGAAAGAGAAGACCAGAGTCTTTTTTATAAACCCTTACTTGATATTTCAGTCAGAAAAGGAAATATTCTCTATTTTATTTTATTAGAAAGACAGAGTTGGGCAGATATTCATTCCAATGCTGAAGAGCCACAGGTGTTTACAGAACTGTTCAATCCTTTTTCCACAAAGTTGCTGAATGGAAAGCATGATGCCGAGTTTTGTGGAGAAGGTGGGAACCAGAAGTGTAGCGTGAAGTCTCACAGTATCTGTGATCATGGTCATGACCATAGAAACTTTAGGTTTCCATGTGCCAACTAAGACAACAGTTGTTGATTTACTATGTGGATGCTATAACGGGTGATCAGTTCATATTCATAAAGTTCTTTGAAGAAAATCGTAATACTCATAAAATTATAATTATAACCATTCTGACAACTAAACTGTCGGCTACAACGGTAAAAATGTGCATTTATCCTGGGCACAGGACCTAAGGTTCCCCTTGACATAACGATGTGTGGTACAGGAACACAGAGGAATGAAACCCAGGAAAAAGAAATTTGAATCTGAAATTTTGCTTATCCTAAATGCTGAAGGAAAGCCAATGTTAACAGAGAGAGAACAGGTCTTAATAAATAAAATAATGAGAAAATCAGGAAGGGGCAGGGAGAATGCATGTTTGTGTATGTATATATGTATGTATTTATGTACACACACATATAAAAGTTTCCAGTCCCCATTAGGAATCATATAGCCAACACAGGGGCTGAAATGTAGTAATATGCAGAAGGTGTTCAGCCTATACCCAAAACACACAAGTTAAATTATCTTTGAGAAATCTTGTGGAATCATTTCCCATTTCTGGCCAAATTTTCCTAGAAAGTAATGAGGGGCAGTCTCCAAGCAGAGTTTTCCTCACTTTATATCAAATCCAACTATTAACAGGTTACCAAGAAGTGGGAGAGAAATTTGTCTATGCTGTGTTTGGTGTAACACAGAAGCAGGCTTAGGTTCATGGAAAACTCCCCAGTAATGTCTATTCAGAGCACAAGGTGTACTCAGGGCAATATGCCCACTCTGGCCAGCGGCACTTCTGCGTGCCTTGGCAGATAAAACACACAGCCGATATGAGACAGTATGTTAAGGTCTCTCTTTAGAAAACGCCTGATATTGTATCGTGGAAGAACAGCTGGAATTTGCAGATAAGCCTGACTGATGCTAGGCTGCCTGTACCAGTGAACACAGTGCAGAGATCTACAGCTGAGCGACTGGCACACAGTGTCTTGGGGATGAATATGTGAACCTGGCTGGGGACAAAAAAGAGTTTTCCCTTCTCCCTCCTCTCATTGGCCGAAGTATATTACAGTTATTAGCAGGATAAGCAATACCAGAACGTGAAGAAGGAACTCAGATGATAGCCCCAGGTGAGCTGGACTTTTGATAAATAGGCTCCCTAAATCTTCCACCTCAGGTGCCACTACTCCAAAGCAAGATTTCCAATGTACAGATAATATTTATGTCTAATAAACAGCCCAAAGTTTTAAGGCTTTATTTCCAAAGTCTGGATAATAATGTTCACTAAACTGTTCTACAAAATCAGTGACAGATACACAGTATGAAATGTCCTTCTTCCATTTCAATGTCAAGTTAATGAAGTCAGTTCATTTAACAAACCTTTACCTGTGGATCCAATTAGTTAATTCCCCTTTCCAGCTTATTATGACCCAAAACTCTTAATTTGAGTCAGTGGCTACAGATACCTGTACAAAAATCTAATCTGCATAAATATCTAATCACCTAGGCAAGCCACTTCTTCAGAACTACAGGGGCTATTCCTTTAAAGACTTAATTTTGCAACCCTCCCCCCACTAAATACAATCCTGCACATTTTTAATGTTGTGCCAGAAGCAGTAGATAAATAGATTTGCTTTATTTAGACTAAATTGATACTTAAAACTGGCTAACACTGATTTTTAAAAAAATTGGGGTAGTTGGGGTTCTTTTGCATATATATGAATATATGTACATTTATTTATCTATTGTACTATTATTGTAATACACATGTACCTTCAAAATCCTTTCAGATTTTCTGATGAAAGTGGCTGTGATAAAATTTTTGTGCACTTGATATAGAAATATCTGTAGGCACTAAGGCCTATGTATGGTTTCATGATCTTGACTGTCTGACTGATCACCCATCCCTCCCTTCCTATCTGTTAATACTTTGATAACAGAAAATGGCAGAGTATACATGGCCCAGAGAAGTTGGTGGTGATGTTTATTAGCATCTTCAAGGAATTGCTCTCTTGTAAAATATTTCCAACGTTGTAATTAGCATTTGTTGGAAACACAAGGACTGGCCAATGAGAAATGCAGGAGAGATTGAGAAAATCTGCTCTAGGAGACACAAAATCTGCTACTATAAATTGCTTTTTGTTTAGTTTCACACTAGTCACAGAGAAATTTGAATGTCTTTACCATAAGCACGCTGGTAAGCTATTATTTTTAATTGGTCTTTTATGTAATAGAATTTAAGTTTTCCTGGGTGCATTCTAACCACTGAAAGCAACAAATTGACTTGAAAAGACAATCATCTAAAAAAATCAAGGGGATACTAATCACGTTTTCAGTTTTATTTGAGATAAAACATAATTGATACTTTCCCAACAAGAGGTGAGAACACCATACTTTTGAGAATTTGGTACAATCATGTTGCATATCAGTTTAATCATTAAGAGTGGAACTGTATGAAAGTCTGAACACAGAATTTGCACTCTGCAAGGCCAATAGAGCAGGAGGATCACCGCTGAGCTCCACTATAATCAGGGAGATGATTGTTTGCACCAGCTGAGCAACTGGTAAAATGGATAAAAAAATAAAACTAGTTCATACTTATAAATACACTGGGAATGACAAAGCTTACTATGTACAGGCAAATGAAATATCAGATTTTTGAATCTTTAAATTAATTTAAAACAAATTTTTTAAAGTCTACAGAAATACCATTTTTAGCATGAATTCACAGCAAAGTCTGATCCACTTATTATCTTATTATCTGGTATTCTCAATCTTCTTATGGAAAAAATTGAAACAATTTCTTACTCCTGAAATACATTAATTCTCAAATTCCAACTTTTGATGAAGAACAGGCTATTTAGAGCAACAAAATGAGAACACATAACAACTCTCACATTATGCTATTTTTCTGGAATATGAAAGCAATTTTTGAGATTATGTAATACATATGAAAATTAATACCTATCTTTTGCTTCTAAAAAAAAATTTCCATGATTTTTATAACACCTGATTGTATCTTTATCTATATTTATCCTTCAGTTCATCACAAACATCCATTCGCTGTGCCAATATTTATTTACAAACCTTTCCTGAGTATAAGAATAAAGTGCTTGGTTTCATTAAGCAACAACAGGTATCTCAATTTTGAACTGTTTAAGATTATAATTTTGTCAAATAAGAGAGATTCATACAAGAAAATCAATCTCAACAGCATATAGGCTGACTGGTTGGAAGTTTTATCATGACAACAAACAAAAGTTAAAGGTCCACATTTTACATCTGAGCTTCTTGTTGTATATCTTTGAGTAATTGTCTGAAAATTGTGAACGGCTTATTTCCCTCTCTCTCCCAAAAGGGAAAAGCAGTTTACAAAAGTATGAGCATTTAAAGGATTCATTTCCATTGTAATTTTTTCTTTAAATGAAATTCCTCAGTGTTTCAAGGGGATAGGTAATTACTGTAACCGTAGAGCATGAACATACATGGACACACACACAACAAAAGAAACAACAGATGAGCATTTCATCATAATACAGAAAATATGAACAAAAGTAATCTCCATTAGTACCTTGCTCTCGCCACAATATGTTTGCAACTGCAGCATGTAAGAGAAAGAAAACACAAATGAACAAGAGAAAACAAGAAATGATACATTAATTCTGAAATAATTATGATGTTTTAACCTCTGATTCACTAAAATACTCCTACAGGTAAATCAATGGAAAGGGAATTAACGTTAGTTCTCTATGTCACATGACAAAACTGTGATTAGCCATAGTAGTTATTTGTGATAAGGCAAACCCCATCACTCCCACTAAATCCCCCCAACCTAACTCCATTAGCCAGTATCAACAGTGTGTTTCATAATCCATTACAAAAAGCATGTTCCGTTTTCAAGCTCATAAATGATGCATATTAATGACAGGTGATGCAAGTTTAATAATCTCCTTTAAACCGTGGGCTTCAAAGAGATTGATTTCAGGACATAGTTACGAGAGAGATATGCAAAATCACAATATACACAAGATATTTTTCTGTATGGCTGTAGTGCAACCATGCTACCAAAGTTGTCATGTTGTATGATGTTTGCCATTATCTTTAGAAGACCAAGACTGGAAGTATAAGATGGCATGGTAACCAACTAAATGTTTACATTGATTTTTTCTGTGAAAACATGTATTTTATTTGGCCATCTTGTTTACAATCGGATTTTAGACCTCTGAGACCAATGAAAATTATATTATCCTAATATTGTTCTTTCTGTTTGCAGAGGGAAAAAACAAAGAAAGAAAATATAATTTTGAAAATTACAAATATTTAGAACTCAGCATGCAACAGAATAAAATTTTTAAAACACCATCACTGAAAACCAAAGCATATTGCAAAGTAATGATGTTAAGAAATAAAAAAAAAACCCAACAGCTTAAAGGAAAGGAATACAACACAGAAAACACATATGTCACATGCACACATAATGAAATTGGGACGTTCATTGAAATACAGTGTTGCAAAAGCTCAAAACATTAGTATGCCTTAAAAAAAATTTTGGAAAAAGCAATGAAAGACATATTATTGAAAATTATGTTGGTACACAGAAGTTCCTCAGCTGCTGACAGCTGAACGTTGAGAGTGAAAACAGGAACTATCACTCCAGAAAAGGCCTGGATACAATGATTTTCCCAAATATCATTTGTACTTCATCAGACAGGAGAGGGAAAAAACAGCCCTGGAATATGATACAGGCCTTTGGGTCTGGCACTTCAGCCACTTTCGGATTCACCCTCCTGTCTATGCCTGAACTTCATGGTTTGTCTTTGAGGGCGTCCAAAAGATTTCTAAGGACATGCTAAACAACACCCCCTACATCCACCCTGCCAGCCCCCTCACTGCAGAGGGCTGTCAGGCTGACCAGGAATTTTTCCCTCTGTAAATCCACGCTGACTGCTCCTAAACACCTTCTAGTTCTGGGAATGGTTTCCAGGGTGAAATGCTCCATCTCCATTCCAGAAGTCAAGGTGAGGCTGATGCACCTATCATGCCTTGGATTCTCCCTCTCGCCCTAGAAGAGCGGCACTGGCTTTCTTACAGTCTCCAGGAACCTCCTCAATCACCATGATCCTTCATGGATTGTCAAGAGTGGCTTCACAATGCCATGGGCCAGTTTGCCCAGTGCTTGTGGGTGCATCCAATCCAGGCCCTTTCACTGTGAAAGTCCACTTTGTGTAAATGGTCTCAATCAGATCCTACACACCATGCAAATGGCTTCCTTGCCAGAGGATGACTTCCTTCCCAAACTTTCCCATTGGTGTCACATGCCTCGGAAGAGTTTTGCCAGGAAAGACCGATGTGAAGAAACCTTCAAGTACAACTTGTCCCCTTCCATATCCTTTGCCACAAGGTCCTCACCCACTCAGTAGGCCCACATTCGCCCTTAGCCTTCTTTTTGCTGCTGATGTCTCTGTACAAGCCCACCTTTTGTCCTTTATGTCATTCACCAGACTCAGCTCCAGATTGGTTCTGGAACTTTTAAGTTCATCCCTACATGCCCAAACAGTGGCTCCAGATGCAGATCACAATTCTGTATTTGCTACGTTATCTTACACAGCCTTTCTTATGTAATAAACCAAGTTGATTTCCTCAGGGCAACCTGGAGGATTTCCTTTAAAATTAGTTTTCTTTTCACATTGTGAGGAAATAACCATGTAATACTTGAGGTCCCATAAATTCAGCCATAATGTTCTACAGTTTATCAGTGTTTTTCTAGGGGTGACACAGGAAAGAAAATAAAAAGTAATTACAATTATGCAACTGTGTGGAACTGCACAGGATCAAAAAAAAAGATTTAGGATGCTAAGTACAGAACACATTAATTTGTGTTAATGCAAAATTATATGTATGATTCTGAGTTTTGCTCAAGAAAATATAATTATAAGGATAATAAGAGTGCTTTAAAAATCTCATATTAATTTTAAAATTAGCAGATCAGCTAGAAGAAAATTGACACATAATTTAGGAATGCTATATAAAATCATGAACAACAGCCACCATCTCACCTAACAGATCAAGAAACCTCACTTACTTTTTTAATCAGACCTATAACTTCTGTTCAGGAAAGATCACAAGTCTTGAGATAAGGAGTTCAATGCTGGAACAAGTACAGCATGTATAGGTATAAAGTATGTTAAGGGACATATTGTTTGCCTTCCTTTTTGGTTAAGCAAAAATTAACATTTTTAGCCACACTTAATACTAAATTCTCAAACATCTGTAAACTTCTCCATGGAAAAATACATAATTATTGATAGATCTCAGCAAAATGTTCTGGTTTCAAGACAGAATACCATCTTCTCTTTTGCCCTGATTCCACAGAATTATTAAATAGTATCAGGAGATGTACTGGGAGCCTTGCAGAAGACATTGCATTCAAGAAGTTTGTGACCTTGAGCAGGCTATGTCTGCTACATGGGGCCTTCTACTCAAGGCTTGGGAAGCCTGCATGCCCCATGGGTACCTGATGTAAGGGTATGTGCTGGAATGCCCATAAAGGCCTGTGCTGCACACTCATGAGTCTTATGACAAATATAACATTGCATCCTGCCAGAAGATATATGGGTTTCTTTGTTACACCGGATAAAACCACCACAGCATGGAAGGGAGTGGGAACCTCTCCATGGACAGGATCTGCTGTGGGAAAATCCATCCAGAATTAATCCCATGCTGCATAAATCCGCAATGCCCAGCATGAGAAGGGTTGCAAGATTTACTCACTCGCTATATTCCTCTTTTTATTATATCTTATTAAAGCAGCTACTTTATTACACTGTTTGTTGTTGGGCCTTTTATATCGTCATCAAAAAGAAGTCTGCATTGTTCGTCTCTCTCCCTCCTCCTCCAGCAGTGCAAAACAAGGGACAATCCAAGTTTTCTTGAAAGAGGTTTTCTTTCATTTTATTTTATTTTAAAGCAGACTTACAGCTCCATAAAAATCACTCTTCATGGTCCTTACATAGCTATTCTATGGTTTTGTGTACAGCCCCAGCCTTTGATTACGAGCAGCTAACACAACATCTGAATGCCTGCTCTTCATCTTTGTTATACATTGTGTTGGTTGAATGGTAATAGGTTGCACATTTTTCACTAAACTCTGTCCTTAGTAATTCATGAAATTCTGCAGCAGACTAATAGCAGAGTAAATTCTTATCCGCTTTGGATGGAAACAGCAACTGCAGAAAGCCATGGTATTTCTTGCACTAAATGAATGAGGGTACCACAATATTACATTCCAAATGAATTCTGTATCCTTCTCTTTCTTAGCGCATTGGTAACAAATGTCATTACATTCGCTTTTCTGTCTCAAAAGACAATTTCAAAGATTTCAACTACATCAGCTAGTGTTGTCTCTCCCTACTTTTCTACTCTTAAAACACTCAATATATTTTGGAAATAGAGTGTGTGTGTGCGCGTGCGTGTGTGTGTATGTAAAACTGACATTGAGAGAGTCTGAAGACTAAATGTAGCTTTTCTGCTTCCTTTCGGCATCATAATTAGCTGTTCAAATTTTCAGTTATCAGCATGCAACACTATATATCCAGATATACTCAAACAAAATAGACAACAATTAAAACCTAAATATCTGAAAAATTTCCTTGTTTGCTGCACTAAGAGAACAATGCCATTTAAGATGGCTTTAAAAAATAGGGGAAACCAGCAAAAAGACACTTTTCTGCATTATATAATATTCCAAATAAAAAAATGCGAGGGAAAAATGCAAACAATCATTGCTCATGAATATAGAACAACTGTTATTCATTCCAAGTTTCATCTCACCATAACACAAGCTTTGCATTCAATATTTTGTAATTATTTCATCCAAATTTCTACCAGGACTTAACAGATGATAAAATAATCAAGTTTCATATCAGCTGATTGTTCTAAGCTTTGCACCATCAGATAGGAAGCCACTGTCCCTTTCAACGCCTTCGATTCCATGATGGCAAGAGGTCACAAGTAGGCGTAAAAGAAAATAGGACAATGAGGAAAATGCAATAGTCATATGACAAAAATGTGTAGTTCAACATTATTTTTCAGAATTGTCCTATTATAATCTGCTGTACTTTCGATTGCATTAAAAAAGCAATTTCAAGATGTTTAAAGGGATGCTGTCTCCTTATTTCACTGATAGCCACCACCATTGCCAACTGTTTTGATTAATCCTATACACATGATAAAGAGAGTGTTATTTACTCTCTTTCCTCACATCTCTAATGTAAAAACACTTATCCTTATGTTACAGGGTAAATCTATACCATAATTATTATATTTTTGCTGAACCACCTAAGTTTTTAATTATTATGTGTATATTAAAAACAATTGTGTTAAAAGTGGAGATGAGGTTGACATGAATTACTTTTTGCTCAGCTTCCACAATCCAGCGGAATGAAAAATGTTATGCACGTAACTGCTTTTAATTTCATTCTTTTTCTATAAGAAATTCATATTTGTTTGGTTTATACACACATGCAAATATATAAAACCTAATTTATTTGTGAAGCCAACTTTTAAAGTTTCTATTGCTTACTTCAAGTATTTTAAAAACAATTGTCATTAAAAATTCTTTCAAAATTCCAGTCTGTTCTTTGCATGTCTGTGACACGCGCTTTAATTTCATTTCAGGTTAGCAAATACAATAACCAAAGATCTGGTTTATGTATATTAGACTATTACTTATCAGTTAAAAGTCAACAGCTGACACTTTAATTTTGTTCAAATATGAACACGTGAGCTTATTTTTCTATATTTTGTATAACTCTTTATAATGAATCATGTATAAATCCTTTCCCATAGCACATTAACTCAATCCAGCCCACACTAGCAGGAAGAAAAAATGGTTCATGAGCTGAATTACTTGGAAGTTTGAAATAAAGTCTTTGCCTACGATGCTGTCAACAAGTATAAACTTGTTTAGCTCTGCCATAAAATAAAATGCCAGCATAAATTATCTCTGAAGAAATTAGGTAAATAGGTACCATTCAGTATCAGATGTGACAGGAAGATTCTATTAAAATTGCATAAAGCCTTTCAGAGAGAATTTAGGCCATAAATCACAGTCAAAAGGCTTTTAGTCTTATCCCCAGTTCTAGACAGTGTAGATGTCTTGTTGCTTATGATGGCCATAAACCTGTCAAGTCAGTAGCATTCAGATCACATAATCTGGTTAGGCGATAGGACTATGACACTACCTAAAAAAGGCACAGTTAGAAATAGAGCTACTTAATGGCATGGAACAGTTATATCATTTTTTTAAAATGTACTCCTAATACACAGTGCACGAGGCAGAGAACTTTTGTTCTGTTTTTTGTTACCAGGGGAAAGAATCTAAAGGATAAATTATCCTTCCATATATGATGATGTCATAGTGGGTGAATTCAGTAACACAAGCACCTATGGTTGATAGCCAAAATAAAAGCTACTAAATATTAAAAGATCATCAAGTACTGCCGAATTGATCTTGAAAATGTCTTAATAGCTTTACTTCATAACTATCTATCACGACAGTTATCTCCCCAAGGTGCATACATATGTCTCAGTAAAATTTAGAGAAACACCTAAGAAGTCATATTAATCAAAGGAAAACTGAACTGCACTTTGTAACACAATATTTTAAGAATTAAAAAATAACAAACCCATAGAACTATTTCACTTTAAAGGAAACAGCATGAGTTTTTATGATCTATGGCTCTGGTATGGTAGAATTATCCTAAATTGAAACAGAAAAGAAACTAAAGCACAACTGATGGACCTGTCAAAGTCATCAAGAAACAAAACAAAAAACCACAGATTTTTAAAGTAACTTTACTTCAAAATATTTTACTAGTAGCTAAGATAAAAATTTTAAGTACTTGAAAATTACCCCTGAAAATATTCACTTGTCTTTGATGATGAATATTTTTTTATTTTCCTGCTTTTTACGCTGCCAGATTTTCTTCTTTAGAAAAAAAATCTGTATGCAGTGTAATCCGATGTTCCATATGTGTATCAGATTACATTGACATATCCTACTCCATTATTTCTCTTAAATAATTACTATTAGTGTAAGTCTTCCTTGTTATCTTTTTTCTAAGTTAATAAAATGGTTTATGTGGTATATTTAGCTATGTATTATATTCCATATTCAGTTAACGTTACTTTGACTAAAAATTGAAATTGGACCAAATCCATTTGTTTTACTACTACAGCAATGGAACCTCATTAAATAAATAAAACCCACAGATGGAAGTTGTAATTTCTTCCTCCTCTATTTGTGATTTTTATTGTACTGTGTATCAACAAAAAGGGAAGAAACATGTTGCCCGATCCACCTTGTCATAAATTTATTGTCAAGATACACTGCCAAAATATCTTCGTTCTATATTTAAATTCTTCAACTTCCAAACAGTGTTTCAACAACAGCAAGATGATGATTTTGGTTTGCCCTAAGGCTTCTAGGAGTTGGGCTGATCCAATCTGTGTCTGTGATTATCAAACGTTGTCATCAACAGAAATCTACAATGGAGTTGTCCGTTTGTGTGCTCATGCTTTAAATGATGCTAAATCCAGCAGTATGGAGGAGAAAGCTATCTGTTAATAAAAGGTTTGAGAGTCCCTAAAAATGTATCTGCACGTACTACAAGCTAGAAAATGAAAAGTCATCTTTTATCAGTTGCTGCAGGGATGCTGGGCACTAGAATATAGAACCTGTTTACAAAAGGAGAGAAATTGGAGTCCTTAAAAAAAAGAAGTAGTTTTAGTTATGATGAAATCCCATTTTTCAGCTAACAGAAGAAGTTCCAATAGTCTGACATTCCTTTATACCATTGCAGCAGCAAAACCCCTGGAAATCATCACAGATTGCTGCTAAAGGTAGAAGAAAAGCATGGTCGTATCAGAGCTATTCAAGGTTTAAATTGTACTGCTATGAACTAGTTTGGGTTTTTTAATGTTCTGTTGACAATATATATCTATAAATATTTTTGTCCTGTATTTGTACAGGAGCAGGATAATAATTGAAAACAGAGCCTGATTGAATATCTTCTTCCTTACAAAGGAACAAAAAGGAGGGTAAATGATCTGTTGTCAAGACAAATATTTAAAATATCCAGGTCCAGTGCATAGAAATACTTGCTAAAAGTGGTTTCAGATGTTTAGTCTGGTGCTATTAGTTTTGAATAAATTTCAGAATACATCATAAATTTTAAGAGTGCCATACAGTGCCACTATGCCTGCTCCTAGTAGTTCCCCACTTCCTGAAACTTATTAACTCAAGTAGCTGTAGGCTCCTTAGACTGGGGTGTATGACCCTGACAAAAGAACAGACAACACTTGCATAGAATTAAATTCAGTAAGAAATAAAAAAACAAGAATACCATTTCAAGTCAGTTAATATGTTCTAACAGAGACCAGGACTTCACAGACAAACCTGATTATATTTTTTTATGTAAACACGAGTTTGGTAATGCAAAAAATCATATAGCTGTAACCCACAATTTTGCTAAACATCTGATTCATTAACACAGAATATTCTGATTAAATATTAGAGTTATTTAATAACGGTAAAATATATGTTGATGGAATTAAAAACTGTCGAAATAATGAATCTGAAAATGTAGTTAAATCATTAGAAAAAGGTGAAGAAGAAAGTTCTGGAGCATGTCCAGAGCAACAGGTAATGAATTGTGTCTTAACAACTTTCACCAGTGATCTGTAAACAAATACAAAACAATTTCCTAAGAAGTCTGTGAATCGCACCTGTAATGATAAATAACAGTTTTAAGAAATTGTTTGAAAGACTTTTTCAAGTTCACCTCTAAAATAATTTTGTTATATCCAAATGGAAATGTAGATGTCTTGGAAAACAGCGAACAGACTATGCCCTAACTGAGACAGGTGAGAAGGAACAGGATTTGGAAAGTGAGGTCTGATAGCATACAGGAGATAAACATATAAACAAACTTCCACTGCTGATATTAGTGGAAAATAGTGACATGACAAAGGATTAGTGAATGTGGAAGAAAAAATTACCAAACATATCTTTCTCCTTCCAGAACATTAAAGAAACAAATAATACATTTGCTTCTGCAAAGAGCAGTTCCCATTTTTCATAAAAACAAACTGTACCAAAACAATTAGAATTCTCAATACAAAAAGACTGAGTACTATGGTAACTGTCTTATTATGAGGAATTTATATCTTGTGTGTGTGACTCATATATTTATAGGACAAGAATTCTTAAGAGGTCAATTATTGGAGGGGAAGAAAAAGAGAGAGACTCAATGGAGGCAACTGAAGGAAAAACTGACTTCAAAATGGAAACTAAGCATTATTCTGTATTAGCAAAATTGATTAATAAGAGAGCAAAATATCAAGAGAAATGAGGGATTTTTTGACTCTCTGCAGGTCTGACTCAGGTACATGCATGTCTGTAAGGATACACTTCAGGAAAGCAAAGCATTAGATCTGTATTCAGGCAGAACAGAATGCAATTTAATGTCTTGTGAAAGGCAGGAGATAGAATAGAGTTAGATAAAATGGTTCCATCATGCTTGAATCTATGAATCCATGCAACACCTGTTCTGAAAAATAAAAATACATTGGAATGAAACTAAAACCAGATTTTAAACTGCTATTTGTATTTACAAATGCTGTTACACCAAAGACTCCTTCCAACACAGCTGAGCTCTCTCAGGTATTATTAGAGGATCATGTCAGTAGGGGAGACTCTTGAGTCTTCAATGAGATTTAGACCAGGTCATTAATCCCCAGAATGTTTTTACCAGTCACCGCAGGGGTTATTCAGCTATCACCCAGACCAGCTATCTCATTCTCAATGGCTTTAACTGCAGGCTTGAGAGAAAATGGAATTCACAGCAAAAAAAGAATTTGCAGTCTCTAGAGAATCAAAACAGCACAGTTCTCACATTCAGAAGTATTTTAGATACTACTGCTATTGTCAACATCAGAGGAATTAAACAGGATCTGATAAAAGAGAGCAGTAGATATTTATCACCAGTACTTATAAGAGACATTTATATAGGTAATATAAACCAAAAATTTCCATTACAACTTCACAAATCTAGCAAAAGGGATCCATGTGCTGGTACGTAGTTGTTAAATAAATAAATAAATAAATCAAATTTCAGCTACAGAACGAGTTAATTGGTAAAAGGCATGGCTAAAAGTAAAGTATTTTAAAGAAAAGAATTTCATTTCTCTCACCTAAGACAATGTTAAAATGAAAACATATTTTCAGGAGTCTTACTTTCAGTGTACATTGAAAAAGGCTGATGTCCTAAGAAGAGGCCAAACTATTCTTGAGACTGTCATCCACTATTCAAAATTTTACCTACACGAGACAGAACAATGGTTCTGTGTTCAGTGCTGGCATTTACTGAACAGATCTGGATGACAAAGCATTTTCAGAGTATTTTCCATTCACTTCCATCTAGATTACCATCCTGATGATGAACCACTATCATCAAAGTATACTGACTTTTCCGAGTAACTGGATTTCAAATTTCTGAAACTGGAAACTTTAAAATAAACAAGTCCCCAGCACCCTCCATTCATACTTTGCATTGCATAACTTTATTTTTCCTACTAACACCACATTTCCCACAATTCAGTATAGCTTTGCCATTCACTTCATTTCTCTTTATAATTCAGACACATGCATTATATATGCATCTGTAACAATCCTGTGAACTATGAAAACCTAGCAGTCTGATAGTATTTTTAGACAGAAAGGTGAGGGAAAGGTTTGCTTATTATTTAACAATCTACTTATCCGTAATGACACTGATTTTAATTTAGTCAGAGGTACCAGAAAATATAATATTTTCTCTTAGGAGCTGTTTAAATTACCCATTTACAGAGAAATGAACCAGCCATTCCCTTTCTGCCACAGATATTTTTGTTCTCAAAGCACTGAAATGAGTTTTCTATAAATTTGGGATGTATTGAAAGTGAGATTCCCCAGAAAAATAATAAAAAAATTAGTTTATTGCGCAAATTAACACTAAACCCCAAAAGTTTTCACATGCACATAAACAACGGGTCAGATAAGTACAAAACTGAACATTAAATTTGACTATTAAACTTTCTAGGAAATAAAATACATGCACTGGTAATGGAATCATGTTCTGTATTCCTTATGTGGCTTTTGAAATTACTGTCATGCTCAAGGCAGTACAATTGTACTTTATATTTTAGAACTCAACTGTAAAGTTCACACTCAACTCTCAATAGCAAATCAACTCAATGCTCAGAAATGGTTTTATTTTGCTTTGATTTTTATCTTACGTGACATCACAAAGGAGAAAAGCCCAGATTAACTGACAAGCTAGTAAGAATTTGATCTTATTTAATTCAAAACACTATCCTAAGATTTCCAAAAGGGAGCTGTCTAGTAAGGAACAAAAAAAAAAAAAAAAAATTAAATGCATCTGCTTTATTCTCTTAAAGGAGGATAAAAGCAAAATATTTTACAAAAATGTCATCAATGACAGCAATAATTTATATCAGATCATATGGTAACACATTTACACTCACCAGAGACTACCTTTAGAATGTAACTTGTGACCTAATCAGCAGGCTTGAAATTAAAATAGCTGTAGCATTGTGCTTAATGTGTGTGGGTGGGGTAAAAAAAAAGCCCACAATCCTATCCAAGTGGTTTTACCCATGTAATTTTATTCCCTAATAGTCCCTAATTTCATGCATGAACAAGAGTTTTGGGGGAAATATAAAAACAAGCAGAGAAGAGTTAATAATGAGGCCCTTCCATTTCTAATATCAGTTCTCCAATGCTAACAACTCCTCTCTGCAAAGGAATGTTTTTTTTTTTTAAAAACAGCAGCAGTTTTTTAAACTGCATCTATAAAAATTTGTACCTGTTAAGGTAATTTGTTCATGTCAACAGTGCTTTTCTTATTAGTATGTACCTTAGTCTTCTTGCATGTACCAAAATGGGTTTCTGAACAAACTGGAGTTTAACATGTAAATATCTGCTACACCTAAATTTGAGTTATAATTATGCATCTATTGGTTATATGAGTATTTACACATGGACCAATTCTTAGGAAACCATGTTCAAACACCAAGGAACATAATGGTAAAATGCTTCCCTTCAACATACAACACTGAACTTGCAGAATAAATTACTTTTATAGGAAGGAAGATGACTATATCTTTTGGATTCATTGTCTTAGAAATAATTTGGTTTATATTCTGTGTTCCTTCATTTACATCTTTCATGACACCAATGGTCATTCTAACAACTTACTGCTAGTAGAAATTAAAGCATTTGTTACAAGCTGTGTTCAGTGCATGGCATGTGATTTTAGAAATCCTGCTAAGGTAGCAGACCTAAAATTATTACATCACATTACAAGTAATGAAAGAAGTTTTTTGCATTGTTGTGGATATCCCTACATATTCACAGCAGATCGGGTCTTCAGAAGATAAAATTACTTAGCTAAACACTTGGAAACTGGATGGTTGGCTACAAATATTTTGTTGTTAAGGCCAAACAAGTTTTAACCGAACATACACAAACTAGAGTTCATCAGGGTCTTGAAATTTGGCAACATTCACAACATTTTTCACACAATGTGAAAGGCAAATGGAAGTGGTTAAACTACTTCCCATTACCAAATTACCAGAAACTTTTCATGATCAAATGACTTATTTATCCTCAGGTGCCTTCTCAAAAATATCTGAGCAGTAATATTCATGACACTTAAAAAAACCCATGTTAACACTTTTGAAAAGACAATTATAATTAGTGTTACTAAAAGCAGCTAAGTAAAGATATCAACATTTAGATTATAAAATTTTCCTGCATGGAAGATTTCCTCTGAAACATTTAAAGCATAGTAAACCTATGTGCAACTGAACTCAATGTCCTGTGGCTTGGAAGTGCCAGGCAGACTTGCAGTGCTACTAATTCTGCCTCTGGTATCCTGCCGAGTACTTGGTACTGCTGAATGAGCTTTTAAATAAACAGGAATGACTTAAGTTAATGCAATCACACTCACTAGAAAGATAACTATCATTCTACTAGATGTATTTCTAATAAATATGTAGTACTCATTAAAGTAACAGATTCAAAAGCAAAAATGAACAAACAAAACCAACCAACCAAACCAAACCAACAAAAAATGGATGAAGTATAAACCCAGGAATGGAATTTTCTAAGCAAAGTGAGATAAGACAAATGAAGTTAGACAAATAACAGGTAAACAGGGTTTATAAATCCCACTACAATTTAAGAGAGGACAAAGAAAGCCACTTGTTAGAAGAAGTGACAGTGATTTCTTTGGCACATTCAACTCCCAACGTAGCAAGTGAATGTGTTCATATTTGCTCCACATTCCGGAAGAATCACAGTCATCAAGCACAAGACAGCATGGGCAGGCTGGAACTGATCTGGACCTGCTGGGCACTTCAGTAGGTGAGACCAAGTCTTATGATCACTTTCATGTCATGAGGGCCAATTTTGACTCTTGGAATATCTCAAGAACATACAGGAAGGAAAGGTCTTCCTCCCACACCCCCATCAACCACTGGAAAACACATTAATAGTTGCCATATATAGATATCCAGTTCCTTATTCCCTTCACATTCCCTTTGCATGCAACGCATCTATCATGAGGCAACTATCAAAAATTTACCAGCAATGTAAAAAATATGTTGATTCACAGAATGAATCAGAGATTTCATTTTACTTCTAAATATAGTGCAGATTGCGCACTCTGCCTTTGTTGACTGTTGGATACCATTAATTGAACTTTATTTTTTTTACATCAGCCATCTACACAAATTCATTTTAACTTATTTAATGTTTCCTAGTTTTAATACTGATTAAGTGTATGAGTGTGGGCGACATGTATTTTTATACTTCTCCCAATACTTACGAGTCTTTCGAGCAGAATCTTCTACAAAGAGAGAAGAAATATCTTCATCCACCCCTGCTTCATTCTTTGCAATGCAAGTGTATGCTCCTGTATCTTCATAGCGCACGTTGCTAATGTGAACCTCGCTACCATTCGCTGAAAGGACAGGAAAAAAAATCAACACGCAGACAATGCTAGTGCTTTCAGATTATACATTCAGAAGGGTTTCTCTGCTTGTACTAATTAAACCATTTTCATTCCTGAGTTCCTAACTTGGAGGCATGCCAAATTAGTCCAAAGGTATTCAACTGGCTAGTGAATTACATGCACTATTTCATCTCGCAGATATCCAGAATGCCTCAGCTGATTTTGCACTTTGGAGCCAAATCAGTCTGAGGTTTTATATATATTTAAATGACTATGTTTTTTTTTTTTTTTTAATCGGTTAAATACTGGGTTTTTCTTATGTTGGATTTGGCCACTTGACACCATCATTTCCTTTACACAAAATAACCCATGGAACATAACAGGCCAAACTTTCAACGTAAATAAAAATTTTAATAAAATTATTTGTTGCTCCTAATCAGAGGCACCTAGTTACTTCTGGGTTTGTGTGACTGCAGTGTAACAACAGAACAAAACAGGTGCATTGAAATTTTTCACCTACATCAATGTGGAAGCTTATGGAAACCTCAGGAATTGTACGTCAGCTTGTGTAGGAATGGCAAGAAACAGTCTAAGTTTCACAGGCAAAGATCTTTTAAATAATGTGATGTGAATAATAGTGTGAACAATGATTCATTGAATTTTAAGTATAGTATACTTGTTCAGCTGTAGGAACTATACAAAAACCAGCTTTGTAGGTATTCTAAAGTATGGACTAGATGAAGCACTGTCTTACAGTATAGCACCCTTTCAGCTTGAAGCTAGTGCACAGATAGTTTAACTCAGAAAAATCTCAGGGAAAATGTAATGAGATTTCCAAAATTTTATTTCAAATAATTAAATGCTATAAAATTGAATTAAATGTATTTTGCTTAGAGAAGAACCCTTTTAATTTATTTATCATAAATATATGGAACAGAGAGGAACGGAAAAAAAATTCCCCCAAATCCCTAGAGGAGAAATGAAGAGAATGCTGCTATGGAAGAGGAGTTCATCACTTTCTACTCATAGTGGAAAGTGTTTCTGCAAGGCAATTGTTCACAAACATCCAGGAGAGTTGTCCATGAAAGAACAGAGGACTAGGACACCTGCAGGTAAAGTAACTCTTCAGAGAAGTACTTGTCATGTCTGTCTCACTGCTTCTTACAGTGCAGGCTGAGTGCTGTCCTGTCCTAACTACACATCCTGGTTTTGTTGATGAGTGAAAGTTTTGAAAGGAACACTAGTAGCACTAGATTTTTTTTTTTTCCCTATGGCTGATCAAAAATCACCAGAAAGACTGAAGAAGCATGGAGATTTTATGCTGGACAGGTCCACTGATTTTGCTGAGCCCTGAAGATTCATAGAAATTAACTGTTTATTAAAGGTAAGACTTTCCTCTAGTTTTGGATAGGGTTTTTTGGGTTTAGGGTTTTTTTGCAGGTTTTTGGGGTTTTTTGAGGGGTTTGGGGTTTTTTTTGGGGGGGAGGGGGTAGATAAGGTTGGTGTTTGTGTATGCAACGTCTTTGCACTCCCACGGAGGTCTGCTGATACCCTTCAGAAAACAGCACATCCATTCATCCATTTCTTCTCCAGTCCTTTCTACCATCAGGTCCCCAAATCTCATTAAGATTCTTATCAGTTTTGATTGGGACCAGGTCTTGGACTGTCTGCTCCACTCAGATACTGCACATTTTCAAATAGAAGAGCATATTGGAATTTTCTGGTAATCCTGCCAGTAAATACAATCATTATTGTAACAAAGAGAAAGCAGAAAAGAGATGTGTCTTGGAGAGTAACTGAAAGACATCACATCTTTTGAAATGTTTTAGCTTACACTTCAAGCCTTAGTTAAAACTATGGAAAAAACTATAGTATGGAAACGATGCATGGATAAAACATGAGCAATCCGTACAAAACAATAAATACACCCCTTTACCTTGAAGAGTTAGCTGTTTGGACAACTTTGGAGTGATATCAATTCCGTTCTTCAGCCAACCAAGTTGTGGGTTGGGAATACCTTCAGCGTGGCACCGAAGGCTAGCTGTCACACCTGGCTCCCTTGCCTGGCTCTCTGGATAGACTTGGATAACTGGTGGAACTGAATACAGAAAACAAATATAATTTAGTGAAGAACATTATCTTCATTTTAAGAAAAATAATTATAAGCAATTCAGAAAACCCCTGCAGCTATATATAACAACACACAGATGTGGTATTAGTCAGATATTCTGCGACATTCAATGCAGAATTCTGTCTCAGAAAATTCATGAAGCAGAAAAAATATTCTGTGAGAAAAAACTTCTTTTCACTGCCTGTGGTATCAAAGAAAAAAGCCTCAATTCTAGTTCAATAGCTTGTGGTTGAGTAATAAGACTTCTATTTTTCCTTAAGTTTCTTTATAAAATATGAATAACATACAATTAGTAAGTCATGATATGTTGTACAGAGATTGTAATTGTCCTGTTTCACAAACCTTACCATTTCATCTCTACCTTTTCCCTCTTTCCAAAATACCTATCAACAATCCATTCTACCTGCATAAAACCTGTCCAGGTTTATACTTTTTTATACCTGTTCAGACAGGACCTTCTGTACCCATGATACCACTTTCCTTCTTTAGCACATGGACACACCACTAGCTTATGTTCAACCTGAGCTCCCTCTGAAGTCCTTTTCTGCCAAGATGCTTTCCACTAGGTGGTCCCCAGGATATACTGGTGTACGAGGCTTGTTCCTCCCTGGGTGCAGGACCCTAGTACTTCTTGTTGAACTTCCTAAATTCCTGCTGGTTCATTTCTCCGTCCTGTCAAACTCCCTATGAATAGCAGCAAGATTCTGTAGTCTATCAGCCACTCCTCCCAGTTTGGTGCCCTCTACAAAACTGTTGAAGGTAGAACTCTGCTCCATCATACAGATCATTACTTAAGATGTTAAACAAGACATGTATCCTTCTGGACAAAATGCCCACACAGCTGGATAACAGTGCTACATAATGGCTGAACAACTGGCTCATTGGCCAGGAACAAAGAGTTAAAGTGAATAATATCTGGCTGAGTAATATCTGGCTGGGATCCAGTCACCAGTGGGGTTCCACAGGGCTCCATCCTCAGCCCAGTTCTCTTCGGCATCTTTATTAACAACTTGGACACAAGACTTGAAGGAATACAAAGGAACTTTGCTGAAAACACCAAATTGGGAGAAGCTGTTGACTC
>VZTA01013102.1:304-10450 GCA_013398855.1 Mohoua ochrocephala
TGGCCTTAAACACTTCCAGGGATGGGGCAGCCACAGCTTCTCTGGGCAACCTGTGCCAGGGCCTCACCACCCTCACAGCAACAAATTTCTTCCTAATATCTAATCTAAACCTACTTCCTGTCAGTTTGAAGCCATTTCTCCTTGTCCTGTCACTACAGGCCCTTGTAAACAGTCCCTCTCCACCTTTCCTGTAGGTTCCTCTCAGGTACTGGAAGGCCACAATTGGGTCACCCTGACCCCTTCTCTTCTCCAGGCTGAACAATCCCAATTCTCTCAGTCTTAACCAAGACTCTGTAGGCAAGCACAGAAGGTTTGGCCAGACTCTCATCTTGGCATGCTGGGTTGTTACTGTTGGCAGTATAATGCAAAATGCAGCAATAGTTTTTGGAGCAAAAGCCTGAACTAAAAACTGGTGTCTGCCATGTGGTTTCCCACACAGCTTCCCAAGAGAATATGTTAATATTAGGCTTCTGTGAGAAAGCTGGATACCATAACTAAATATAATTTTTTTCTTCTTTTCCTCTTTATTATCCATTTTATAATGAAAAGCATTTTCAAGTTATATACTTTTAAAACCCATCAAACCAACCACCCAACCAGAGGAGCTGGGCTACTACGCTGGAGGACAAAACCTGCATGCAGGAGCACAGCTGAAGGCTGTAGATACTACGGTGATGTATTTTGTACTGTTTTTCACTGCTGGTATTTTTCATTGCATTGAATGCTTTACACAGGATGCATTTTCACTTTACCTTCTGCACTAAAGTGTTCTCATTGGAATAAATTTGAATATTTACCTCATAAGACACAACTTTGTCCTTCTGGTCATTATTCAAGGTCATTGGTACTTCTACTGAGTAGATATCCAATAATTGTATTTCTGCACTTCAAACAGTTGAATATAATATGACTATAAATAGCAGTATTTTTAAGTTATCTGTTGTCCTTAGGGACTAGGCAAATCTAATATAAGAATAATTATATTAATTTGAAGTAAATTTTATTAAACTCCAAAATTGGTTACAATCGAAAATTGTATGCAGACAACCAGAGCAGTCTTGCTAAAACTGCAAGCAATAATTCTATATGGCACATTTCTTAAAAGTCTTTTAGCTGTCTCTTGCAGGTATGGGAAACTTTAGCAGTGCAAGAGGAGAATAAATTAAACACCATGCAGTAGCTTTATGCCAAGGGGTTTAGATTCACCTGTGTTTTGAAAGGACCTAGAAAGATGACTGAAAAACAGAAGGAACTGGAATTGTTAAGAAAAATGTTATATGGGAATGTTCAATCTATTCAAGAATACAAAATAACTGCTGTCATCCTTTTATCTAAGATAATATCCACGTGAAACAACTTTAAGGCAAGGATTACAGTCAGACAATAATTTTTTCAGTGAAGGCCTCTCTGCTGTATCTGACATTCCTGTCATTATATTGTATCAATGTTATGTGACATAACAACAATCAGTCTTTTCTCCCTGCTATTAAAATATGTCAGTTTGAAATTAAGCAAGAATTTTTCTTCACTCTTGGGCAGTTCATCATCTGAGCTGAATCGGTTTGGTATATTTGCCAGCTATTTAAAATCACTGATATAATGATGGTCTTCCAGTAATCTGAGAACTACTGCGACCAAATGGAAGAGTAGGAACTGAAAATTTGAATGGCCAAAAAGGAGAAGCAGGGGAAAATAGTGAAAACAAAGAAATATGTACCCTAAGGTCCATCAAACATGTAGCACTGCCCTTTTTGACCCAGATGCTTAGGAAAAAGAATAAAGTGTGCGATCTTACCTGAAGAAACCAAATATTAAGAAAATTTAAGTGAAAAAATGTTAAACTAGTAATTTACTCTTCATTGCAATTCTGAAAGAGAATAATGAGGAAAGAAAATATAATCAAAGGTAAAAAAAAAAGGCATCTAAAGTATCTTGAATTGGTAAGTAGAGGAGTGAATGGAAGAAGAAGACTCTGAGTTCAAAAGGTTGACATTTCCAAATAAGTCCTTTTTTGACCATGGACCCTTCCTTTCCTTTTCTTTTCTTTCTTTGTCCCTTGACGTAATCTGTGTGTAGGGAAGGAAGCTGGAAAATGGAAAGAAGGAAGGGCAGAGGACGGAGGGATAGAACAGAGTCTTAGAAATGTATTAAAGAAACTGGTGAGTTAGAGGTTTCCAGAGTAAAGGAGAAAAAAAAAAAAAGCTGATCATTAAGTTTCTACACTGGTATTGTAAAGTAAAATATTTCCTTTCGATTTTTTATTATTTTTTATGTAATGGCTCCATATACATATGCTTTCATGAACTCTTCATCCTTCAACATCATGAAGTGACTTTAAAGGGAAAGTTCTGGATGTTTTAACTACCACATTCCTTACTTTGATTATTTTGAGGCCGGACAGTATATGTATCAGTTCTTGTACATTTTATAGTATTCTTTATCTATGTTAGTCTTTTCTTCTCTGTGAGGCCTCTTGCTATCAATTGCTTTCATTATGGTCTATTATTCATTTGTATGAATTCATAATTTACTCTTGTACTCATCAAAGATGTTGGCCCAGCTGTTCAACTGCACCATTCTTCCTCTGCCTGCCTCCTTTTTCTACCTTTATGGTGGTTATATTTATACAATGTCCTACAAGGGATTTTTGAAGCTCAAAAATGTGATTGGAAGTGCAGCAGAATTAATCAAAAAGGTACTACAGTGATATATGATAGTGTTTTGCTTGAAGGTGCCAGTCACTGTGAAACAAAATCATTCATGAGCTATTATGCATTTGAGGATTCAGATGGCACTTTTTCCTTTGTTCGTTTTCTTTATGTACACTGGGCTGAGTAGAATCAGCTGGTGTGATAAAACCAATACAAGAGTTGGAGCCATTGACCAAATCTCCTTCAATAAACTGGAATTTTACAGTTTATCAGATGGTTCAATTTTTAAATCTACCCGTTACATAATAAAAGCAGCTTGTAAAACCTCTCAGTTAAGAACTGATCTCAAAACAGCCTCTGTTTCCTGTAGACACTCCCCTAGACTTGCAGAATCAGACAATCACCAAATAGCAGAAAACCATTCACACACCACTTGTTTTTCACTAGGAAAAATGTACTTCTTGTTATTTCAAATGAGTATGGAACAACAACTACTATAAAAGCATCACAAAGGGAAAAGTGCCATCTGAAACTTCAAATGCATAAAAGGTCGTGAATGATTTTGTTTCAAAGTGAGGGGCACCTTCACAGTAAAAAACTATCATGTCTCTACAGCACTTTTCTTGGGGGCTGGGAGGGGGGAAGGAGTCATTAAACTGCTTCTGTTTCCATGAAAAGGGTGCCTAATTTGATCTTTGCAGAGACATCCTTGTAAGCATAGGGAAATTTAGCATGGTAGCTTATTGATGGCACACCTGCTCATCTTGAAATTGTTCTGTGGATTGCGACAACATGAACTGACATGATACCATGCTGATCATTTAATTCTGTGAAGTAATACAGCTCTGCCTAGTTGTATGCAATCTGTTCCTTTTTCTTTTCTTGTTATGCTGGGAGATGGAAGAGATTTCTGAATGAAGATTTATGATTCTCTTGCTCCTCAGGTATTGTCTTTATCAATTTTCAGACCATTACAGAGTGAGTCAATGACAGTGATGACACATTTGGAATTTTTAGATGAAAAAATTTACAGCCTGTCTGTTTAAAAATTTATGTCAATCACTATTTTTGCACAATGCTGCAAAAGGCAGCATTAAAGGCTTTAAAACTTGAGGGAGGGTTACCCACTTTTTTCTTTTTTTTTTTTTTCCTATTTCTTTTTCTGAACAAGAAGAAATTATTAACAACACAAAGCACATGTGAAAATTCATGAGAAAAATTTATTATACCCTTATACATTGACCCTTATATCTGCCTCAGCCTTTTCACATAGAGTTGCTGCCTCTGCATTTTTTACAAGAATGGCAGAAAATAAGCCTAGCCAAAGAAGCCAGAATGCTTATGGGAAGAAAATACAATTGCTAAGGATGTTTATTTGCAGGTACTGGGAAAATTACATGCTTTTAGTGAGCTAGTTGGAGTAATGACTGCTCAGAGTTTAGAGTGAATTTTACTAGATGAAACACCTACTTTAACAGACAGGTTTTACCAAAACGATTTATAAAAAAATGGGTCAAATGTGCTGTGAGTTGGAGCAGGAAGAAGAGGCACTGATGTATGTACATATCGCAGCTGTAATGCAATACACTGGCACAAGGAGGTCAGTACCCAGTGAAAGTAGAAAATTCACAACAGAAGTCCAGGAGCAGGTGAGGCATGTGGGATGGGAGAAGTGGATGTGTACAGACAGTAGCAGAGTCCAGGGTGGGTAGTCCAGAAAAGTTTTTAAAAGACTTCAATTTCCCCTGTGAAGTTTAAAGGAAAAGTACTATTATTTGCTAAACCTTTTGATTCTTGCTTTTTCTCCTGTGTTTTCTTTAGTGGCGTTATATTAGTCAAGTGTAGCTTGGCTGCTTGAAGAAAAAAGTCAGGCAACCCTTGAGTCAAAGGTTCCTTTTGAAGACCATCCTTCATTTAAACATCTTGAACTCAGATTCCAGTATCTTNGTCAAAGGTTCCTTTTGAAGACCATCCTTCATTTAAACATCTTGAACTCAGATTCCAGTATCTTGAGAAAGGGCATGGCCTAGAGCATTTACTCCAGCACTGTCTCTAACTGGTTGGGGGTTGGATCCAGTAACGTAATTTTTTCTAATCAGAGTTGACCTAAAAAAAAAAAATAATTGATAAACCAGTGTTTGAACAGCAATTTCTAAATGTTAGTTCATGGAAGACTGCAGCAAATACAAATCTGTTCTATATCTCAACACAAAAATTAGTAAATTTGCCCTTTTTTTTTTTGGGGGGGGTTTTGTTATATTTTGCCAAAATACTTCCTTATGGGTCAAAATTTATTGGCAGATTTTTATGTGTTTTTCTGATGAAAATAGATGGCCCTCTACTGTCTTTGTAATTCATATTTTTTTCTGTTTGATGGATGAGTCTTGTTAGTTAATTTTGATGAGCCCCAGAAAATCACTTAGAGACTTTGCTATGAATCAACCATTAGAAGAGTTTGGTTCACTTTGTCTTCTGATCTCTGAGTCCAGCATTTCAGTCCCACCTACAATTCAAATTATTTCTCATCTAGCATTGCTAGTATTTGCATTTTTCCTGCAGTCTTCCTTTTTAGGACCTCATAATCTTGTACACCAATTCCGTAATTACGTTTTGTGGTGAAAATAAACAGGCTGGACTCTTGCTCATATCGATACAATCTCTCACAGTAATACTTCAGTGTTATGTATGGCTTCTGCATGCTGCAGAGAACACTTCCAAAGTGCAGGGATGCATAAAAACCACCAATGTCCTTCCACTGTTTGATCATTCTCTAATATTTTATGTCCTGATAAGAGTATCAGACATTGCACAAATACATAGTTTGGCATGAAATCCAGGGATAAAGCAGGCACTCTCTTCATGGAACTAATCTGTCTGCCTGTTAGGGGCTGTGTGAGATTGATACAGAGAAAGCAGCAGAATCAGAGAGGAAGAAGTTCTGAGGGAACAAGGTTGGAGAAGAGAGCTGCATGATTCCCACGAGCCTGGTGTGATGTCAAAACTACTGAGCGTTAAAGGCTCTGTAGGAGATTGGACCACCCACAAGGTGTCAGTGAAAGCTGTCAGGCACACAAAAAAGGCATAGGGAGATAGGACATGATGAGCTCATGCTGAGACAGTCTGCTTTTTCCAGAAGTAGTACGGGAATGAAAATACAGCAGCCAAGGCAAAGTATTTCCGTGCAAGGAAATACTGAAATGAAGAATTATACATGAGAAATATATAGAAACATTATTACCCAAAGAGAAATATATAGGGAGATTATTCTTTGGTCTCTCTGCTATTTACCCTAGATAAAGTAACATATATAATATATATATTTTATATATATTGTGTAATCCTTTGTTTTGTATCTTCCATGTCAATAAAAAATTTACACCATTAAAGGCCTCCATGAGGAATTCCTCAAAAATGGCAGATGCAGCATAACAGATCACATTAGGTTTACAAGAAACAGAGATTCAGCATTGAAGTACCATACAATTGGATTATCTCGGACTGAATCCGATGGCACAACTCTGGAATTTCAAAGGAAAAGTTCTGACGGAAAAACACCTAACAGCAGATGTCAATGGAACAAATGCCAACTGAATCCTAGCTGTCAGCTCAGTCCTCAGTTTTCATTGATATTTTTAGTATTTTGATAAGATTTAGATGTGTTTTCAATGGACAATGGCAGACTATTCCACCTCAGTGCTCCCCCTAGTCCCAGAAAAATATCTTACAGCTCTCCACCAGTTGATCCAAGTGTTTGAACATCTCAAGAAGCAGCACTTTAGAAATACCTTGTCCATAATGAACTGAGTGGAAAATTCCTAGGTGTCTATGTGTTTTTCACTAACAAAATGAAGCAAATAGTAATTTTGAAAGATTCTGCATCTACTCATATTTTTGATACGTCTAGGAAGTTTCAATTGTGCAGCATTCTGCACCAGTTCGGCCCCCAAGAGCTGCTCAGGTTGAAAGGCCAAGGAGGCCTTCAAGTCCAACATCCTGCCCAAAGCAGAGCCGATAGTAAACCAGGCTGCTGAGAGCTTGAAAAGATGGGCTTGCACAACTACTCTGGGCAGCCAGCTCAAATGCTTCACTGCCCTCAGGGTAGAACAACTTTCTTGTGTCCAGTGAGAATGACCCCTGTTTTGATTTATTCCCATGTTCTTTCATCCTTCCACCAAATATCGCTGTAAAGAGTCTTCCTGGGTCTCCTTGGTACTGTTGAGGGAGGCAGGCAGCTGTTGGACTTCCTGAAGTTCCCTTTTCTCCAGGCTCAATGAGTCTCAGAGCCCCAGTCTCTCCTCATAGGGCCGGTGCTCCAGCCCCAAACATGTAGGGGCCCTTGCATTTGTTCCCATTTGTGAATGCCTTTCTTGTACAGTAGAGCCAGGACCTGAAGGACACAGGGTGCTGGGTAGACAGGGATAATCCCTCCCTCTCAATTTCTCAGGACAGAGAAATCTTGGGTGGCTCATGCTCAGCTTGCTGTTAGCCCAGACCCCCAGAGCCTTTTCAGCAGACCTGCTGCCCAGCTGGGGGTCTAAACCTATATTAACTAAAAAAAAAAATATTATTATTCCTTCCCAGCTAGATAATTTTTAATTTGTCCTTGTTGAATTTCACAGAATTCACTCCTTCAGTCTGTCTAGGTCCAAGGGACATTGCATTTTGGAAACATCCTTATGAACCACACTTGCACAATGAAACAGCAATGCATATTAGAAGTCATTTTGCAAAAAACAGCATTGCCAAAACCCTGAGGTTTATTGATACTCCTCCAGAGCCTGGTGTTTTACCTGAAATTCAAATTCGGAAGAGCTTATGCAGCTTTTGAACATGCAAAGAACTCCCTTGTATTGCATGTTGTTTCAGAGTCAGAAGTATTTCTGAGAGACTGAGGAACAAAACCAGTTCTTCTAAAATATCCTAGAGATAGTTTAATAATTTGGAGGAGGAATTGAGTAGGTCTGTGATTTCTGAGTGTTTGAAATAACAATGCAGGCTTTGGTTTACACCGAAGCATGCTGGTATCAGTGGGTTTTTATTCAAGCTCACAAAGTGCACAGCTGGCAAAAACAATGTTTGAAAGAGTCTCTTATCTCCCTTAGGAAAGACAGAACTGTACGGAAAGCAAGAGGTGTGCCAAACAACTCTGATTCCTGAATCAAATTACATCATCATTATTGTCTCTTTTAGACTTTATTAGCAATGTTTTAATAGATTTGCTTATGTTGCTGCTGTTAAACACTCCTGCAATCTGAAGTGTGAGCATACGGCCGGGAGAGGTTTACTCAGCAAAGAGAGAACAATGACACTTTGTGCTCTGAGAATTTGGTTGAATACTCACAGTTACTCATACTTGCTCTGCTTTTCACTTAAGTAGAAAAGTTACAAATCAAAATTAGTTTGACTGACAAATGAGTGTGATGACTCTTTTATTTTCTGTCCGCTGCTCAAGTCTGATCCCTGAAAAAAGGGAAGTGTTTAGGATGCTTGCGGGTTATTTACATATTTGCTGTTTCTTAAACTGAACTAAAGCTTGTCTCATTAAGAGATCCACACCCCTGCAAACACAACCAACCTTTAATCTGACTTTTAATGTATGAAAGGGAGCACAAAATCTGAAGGATCTAAGTTGGTAAATTCGAAGGTTTAGTGCTGCAAGAGGCACATTTCTGACTGTGCAGAGCACGTATCTGTGTCACTGCCTCTCAGTCTCTCCTCCCTGCTCTCTCTCTATCATCACACACAGAGACATAGTTTTTTCTAGAAAAGATGTGCCTTACACAACAAATAGCAGCCACGCTGTTTGGAAACCAATCTGGAGAACATTTCAGTGACATTTTCAGCTCAACTAGCTCTGCTGATTTTACTAGGACAACTTGTGGCAATAAAATACATGTGGGAGTATTCGCGAGGCTCTGTGTTACTGAAGCACTTGGATCCTTCAGCAAAGAAACAGAAGCAGGTGAGAATGTGTTCCAGCATGCTTGGAAGCCACTTGGGGGCACTGACATCTCTATAGGTCTCTTTTAAGAAAAATTATTTTCTGGAGATGTTTGTGTGTTAGGAGAGAGGAAAGGAAAGATTTAGTTGGCATCTGTAAATACACAGCACATTGAAAAGAGGCCAGAAATAAAACACTGGCCCTACTGTGCTCCTTTCATAGATCAGTGCTGCCTCAATACAATTGTACTCACCCTATAGAGACAGAAAATGAAACTCATTGAGTCTCAGGGCTTTACCTCCAACTTCATCATAATTTCTGTCTTTGTACGATCCCAACATTTCTCCTTAGTTGATCACTCCAGCAGAAGATCTGTCCTGTCAGTGATATAATTGGAGCCTGAAAAGCTTTTTTTGACTCCAAACTTTATTTTCATTCTGAATATTTTAGAAATACATGTTTTAGAATTTGCTAAAGAAATTTATATCCTAACGTGTTCCTATTGTTTTGTTTTCAATTGGTCCATTAATGTGAAAGGAAAAGTGACCTTACAGTCTTCACTGCCGATTGCAGTTCTTTTAATGTCCAGGTATTGACTGAACGTCTTATGCATTTCAGTAAATTTACTCTCTGGATAAAATGAGGAGGCAGGGAAAAAAAAAAAGATTGTTTGTAGCTCTGTGGAGTTATTTTTCCTCTTTAAATGTAATTCTCTCAATGAACCTTGAACACAAATAAACTACTAGGTAACAGTAAAGTGAATGTGACTTAAAACATGAAATGAAATTATTTTGTGACTTCTTGGTAGTCTCATTAAACTAAAGTTGTTTCAGTAGGGTATTGTACAGCACATTTATCCACAGCTCCCAAAACAAATTTGCCTGTCTAATTATTCATTCAATAACTGAGTATGTTTTAATAGCATTTAAAAAAGCACTTTCATCTTGCAATGCTCCAATTTTTTTATTTAAAAGAAGAAGAGAAAAGAATGTTTTTTAACAATTTTAAAATATATAATCTATTAATTAACTTCTTTTAGGGTATCACTACACACAAAAATTTATTACCACGGTTAGGGCAAGATTTTTAAAAAGACAGGAAAATTCACCCAGAAATAACTTGTTTGTTCATATATTCTTATATGCACTTTCAGAAAGTATACTGGAGACTAAGTTTGCAGAAAATAATATTTTTGTTAGAACGTATTTTAAATTAGTCTTACGTGCAAGGGAAGCAAATATTGGGCTAACATATTTTTGGTTTTATACAGGATAAATGATTCAATAAGTGAAATTATTGCAGAAACGTGTCCAATCAAAACTAGACAATATATCTTGATTTTCAAAAGCAGGTTTCTGTCAGTGGACTGCAAAGCACCTGCAGCCTAATGGCTTTCAGCCATTTCAGATTGAGCACCTCTCCTATTTAGGAAGGTTTAGAATATTGGGATTGTTTGGCTTTGGAGCGACCTAATTTGGCCTTCCAGTACCCGAAGGGAGCTGACAAGAAAGATGGCAAGAGACTTTTTATGGGGGCCTGGAGTGACAGGACAAA
>VZTA01013113.1:0-13169 GCA_013398855.1 Mohoua ochrocephala
TCCCAGCACAGGAAGGACAAGGATTTGTTGGAACGAGTCCACAGAAGGCCACAAAGATGATCTGGAGCCACGTAGAGGCTGAAGCACCACCTATGAGGAAAGACTAAGAGTTGGGTCTCACCCTGGAGAAAAGAAGGCTTTGGGGTGACCTTATTTGCAGCCTTTCAATACTTAAGGGGGCTTATAATGAAGATTAACACAGACTTTTTTTGGAGGGCCTGAAGCAATAGGGCAAAAGGTAGCATGTTTAAAATAAAAGGGTAGATTCAGACTAGATGCAAGGAAAACATTTTTTACAATGAGGTGGTAAAACACTGAAACAGGTTGCCCAGAGACCTTGTGAATGCCTCATCCCTGGAAACATTCAAGGTCAGGTTGAATGGGGCTCTAAGCAGCCTGATCTAGGTGAAAATGTCTCTGCTTATTGCTGGGGAGTTGGACTAGATGACCTGCAAAGGTCTCTTCCAACACAAAGTATTATATCATTTTATGAAGTTGAAGAAGCAACAGATCTCCCCAAATTTCCTATCCCTTTTTCCAGGTTGACAGAAGGCTAGGGGGCTCTGCTGAACCTAACCCAACATATCCATCTCTTCCCTATATTATTTGGGATCCAAAACTGGACCCATCAATTCATAGCCACCTCAAAAGGGCTGAATCATTAACAGGGAAAGGATAACTTCCCTGGATCTGCTGTGTCTGCCTTTGCCAGTATAGCCAAGCTTTTGGCTGGGTTTCTTTGCTGCAATACTGTTTCCCAGGTAACAAAGTAACAGAATAATTTAGGTTGGAAGAGATATCCAAGACCATCAAGCCCAAGCATGGATCAAATACCACCATGCCCACTAAACCATAGCACAAAGTGCCACATCTACTTGTTTTCTGAATGCTTCCAAGGATGGTGACTCCACCATTCACTAGGCAGCCTGTTCCAATGCTTAACCACTCCTTCTGTGAAGAAATTTTTCCTACTATCCAACCTGAACCTTCCTTGGCACAACTTGAGACCATTCCCCTTGTCCTATTGTTAACTGCCTGGAAGAAGAGACTGATCATCATTTCACCACAACCTTACACATAGTTGTTCAAAGTGAGTCTGGCTCCCCTGAGACTTTTTTCTCCAGCCTAAAAAACCCCAGTTCCCTTAGCTGTTCCTCACAGGACTTGTGCTCTGGAACCTTCACAGCTCCATTACCTTGTCTGGTCTTGCTCCAGCACCTCCATGTCCTTCTTGCAGTGAGGGGCCCAGAACTGAACACAGGATTTGAGGTGTGGCCTCACCAGTGCCGAGTACAGGGGGACAATCCCTGCCCTGGTCCTGCTGGCCACACTGTTGCTGATCCAGGCCAGGATGCCATTGGCCTTCTTGGCCACCTGGGCACACCCTGGCTCGTGTTCAGCTGCTGTCACCAGCACCCCCAGCTCCTTTTCCTGTGGGCAGCTTCGCAGCCACTCTGCCCCAGCCTGTGGCGCCGCCTGGGGTTGTTGTGACCCAAGGGCAGGACCCGGCACTGGGCCTTGTTGAACCTCACACCACTGGCCTTGGCCCATTGATCCAGCCTGTCCGGATCCCTCTGCAGAGCCTTCCTGCCCTCCAGCAGAACAACACTCCCACCCAGCTTGGTGTCATCTGCAAAATGACTGAGGGGGCACTCAATCCCCTCGTACAGGTCACCCATAAAGCTATCAAACAGAACTGGCCCCAGTACTGAGCCCTGGGGAACACCACTGGTGACCAGCCACCAGCTGGATGTAACTCCAAGCACCTCCACTCTCTGGGCCTGGCCATACAGCCAGGTCTTTACCCTGTGAACAGTGTGCCTGCCCAAGCCATGAGCAGAGACTTTCTCCAGGTGAATGTTGTGGGAAACAGTGCCAAGGACTTCACTAAAAGTTCAAGTAGAAATATCCACAGCCTTTTCTTCATCCTCTAAGGTTGTCATCTGGTCATAGAAGGGATCAGATTGGTCAAGCAAGATGTGCATTTCACAAACTCTTGCTGGCTAGGCCTGATCCCCTGGTTTTCCGGTACATTGATGATTAGTCCTAAGGCCTGTGTAGGGTAGTCATGAAAAGTAATAATTTATTGCAGTTTTCCTGGATAAGTGAGGAGCATGAATCTTGAACTAGTCAAAGAGATTTTGCTTAACAATGCATATTGGAATTCATTTTGTCTCTTTGATTCAGAAACTTGGGCTGAGATTGGAAGTCTGTGAAGCCATAACTCAATGTTTTCACCTTCTGCCTTTTCCCCATTGACTTTTTCCTGAAGGAACAGGTAGACAATGTTGCTCTGTTAAAAGAGGCCAGAGATCAAAATTCTGCACAAACTGTCCCTGTCTTGCAGCACAGTTAGTCAAGAAATAATCCCAATAGTTACACTGAATTGAACATTCTGTAGTTGTTGGTTGTCTCTCCCTGTGATAGGTGAGCCAGAGTCTGGTTATCGGGGTATTTCTGTATACCATAAACCTTGACATCTAGCAAAACAGGTGGTTTCACAGAAATTAATTTTCAGAACTTAATCATACTCACATTCACAAATGGTGCTAACATGTCTAAAGGCTAAAGGGACCAGTGAGGAGGTCACTACCACACTGCCACAGCAGAACTGTCAGGTATTCTGGGTATCAGGAGCTGAAGACCCACAGTTTCTTATCTTAGTATGAGTAGGCAGAAAATCTGCACCGTGATTATGTTGAAGCTGCAGCAATGTGCAATATAATTACAGCTTCCCAGAAAGGGAGTCTGGAGCATGAAGAGACCCTGTCTCAGGTCTGTCCTACAGAGGTCACTGCAAACCCACTTCTGAGACAACTGCAGTGCTGGTTTGCAGTATTGTCACGCTAACACTGAATGCAGGCTGAAGTGTCTTTGTCTATCAACAGTGTTTATTTACATCTCTTACCTGTTTGCACAGTGACAAATGAAAATGTCATGTATCCCTCACAGACAGATTCAGTGTAACTTCGAGAGCAAGACATTAGCAAACATTGTGTTTTGACTTAACCTCTCTGAGCCAGGAAAAAGAAAAAATTAGAACTCTGGCTCATCTTGTTTTTTAAAGATGGACACTGAACTCTATGTTAGAATAAAACTTGCAGTCTTGGACTTCTGATTTTCTCCTACCTTAAGTAGATTTGCAATTTCACAGATGTCTGTGACATTGTTTCTACGATTTTTGGTGAAAACTTTTTATTGTTTGTTAATATTGAAGAGTGGTGAAATAAAGTTTTTCAAATTAGAAAAAAGCTAATAGTACCTTTGAAAAAACAGTTTCGACACTTGGATTGAACCTCAGATTGCATTTAGGGAAAAGTTTTCTCAGATGCTAACCCTCATTTAACGGCAATGTGATTATATTAAATAACAGGTTTATTTTTTGGGATTACCGTTCAAGTGTTTATCTACAGTGTTGGAGTGCAAGTGGTGAAAGAAAACATAGTGATTCTTTTCCCCTGACACTGCTTTAGGAACATGGTTTCCAAACCACTGAAAGAAGCTCTAGGAAAAAAGCCCAGTTCATGCTTCTGTCTACATCCTACATTAGTATTTGTAAAATTTATACTAAAGGAGAGCATGCAGGCTCACAGCTGGATTAGGACCTCAAAGTGTTTGATTTAGACCTTGATTCGTGAACTTACGGAAGTTCCAGCTTTGGCTGCGGTGGGATTCTGCAGCCAGTGCTTGGAGTGACCTTGTGTCCTGTGTTTTTCCATGGCATTAGAGCTTCTGCACCTGGGATGGGACAACCCTGGATGTGCAGACAGACTGGGGAATGAGATGCTGGAAAGCAGTGCCATGGAAAGGGACCTGGGGCAATCTTGGTTGATGACAAGTTGAACACGAGTCAGCAGTGCCCTGGCAGCCAGGAGGGCCACCCGTGTCCTGGGGGCATCAGGCACAGCATCGCCAGCTGGTCAGGCCCCTGAAAGGAACAAGTTTTCACCATCCCTGAAACCTTTTGTCTTTATATGAGAGCAGGAGGGAGAAGAGGCTCCTCGAGATCAACTGCATATGTGCGTGTATATCCCTCATCTCTACTGTGAAAAGCATGCACCAAGACCTTCCTCTTCCTGGAAATGCATGGATTTAACAACTTTTTGACACCCTTACCTGCAAAATCAGAAAAAAATCTGNAACTTCTCCATGATGGGGAGAGGAGGCAATGGTTTTTAAACTGAAAGAAGGTAGATTTTCTTGGATATAAGGATGAAACCTTTTACAATGAGGGTGGTGAGACACTGGAACAGGTTGCTCAGATAAGTTGTGGATGCCCCATCACTGGAAGTGTCCAAGGTCAGGTTTCACACCTGACCTAGTGAAGGATGCCCCTGTCGTGGGTCATCATTATGTTTAAATGCCCCTTCTAGCCGTAAAAATGGTATGATTCTGTATTTTGTAGATAATGAATACCACAGACGGTTTTAAAATTTGCTTTAGAGTATGTAAAAAGCCCTGTATGCATAGTGAAATGCAGAATGTTGAAAAAGGACACTTGAATGTAGACACTTCATATTAAGAAAAGGTGACTCAGGAGTCAGCCATGCCTGAATATATCCACTGACTTTATGACTGTTACTTGAGTAACAGCTATCAGCATCCTTTGTTGCCAAAACAGTGAAGGAGTAGAGCAAGAAACAGATTCTTGTGAGAGTGAAACTATGTCATAATAGCTGCTCTGACTTGAGCTGAATAATCATAAAAACCTAAAAAAATCACCTAATGATCCTATTATGCCATGTAACGGAAGTGATCATAGGACTGGTAATTGTAACAAGCAATTGAAGACAGAGGTGGCTGGGTTTTTTTCCCCTGCTATTTATATTACTAATTTATTACTTTAGCCTGAAATTTAGAAAAGATTCACCATGGAATGTTAATAGTTGGCCAACATCCAAAAACATCGCCCAGAGCAGAAAGGAGAGTAAAATTCTATTCTATTAAGACTCTGAGGTGCTTGTGGTCTTTCAAAGTACAGGTTTTAAGGAGCCCAGCAAGATCTGAGTAGAAAAATGTGATGTCAAGCTCTCAGTAAATAAGACCCAGTGCCTCATTCTCATGTTGGGGTGCCCTTTTCTTACTCTCTCTTCCGTTCACAATGTATCAGGGCCAGTAGGACAGTCCTGGCTGGGCAAATATATTTGCCCACGGAATGAGGCACCCCCAACAGTATAAATATACCTGGCACAGGAGAGAAGCTGTCTGAAGAGGCGGTCTGCAGTTTTCCCTCTCCCAGACACTATAACATCAAAGCCAAGAAGCACCTGTGAATGTATTAATGGTGCAGCAACGAAAGTTAATTAGCATCTACTTTAGAGATTAGGTTTTCATTTGTGCCAGTGCACAAAGGCATGTGCTCTGAAAAATCATTAGCTTGAGGAAAGCCCTTCTGTCTACCCATGCTTTCTAGCCAGACATAATTTCTTTTTGTAAATTCCTTCTTTCCTAATGTCTTTACCTTGGGAGACACCGAAACCCATGCCTGCAGTCCAGCTAAACACTTAAAACTTGTTCGAGTTTTTTTATCTTTTTCTATCGAAATCAAACCAACCCAGGTCTTTGAAATGTTTCCCTGTAATAGTAACATGCGGTGCTGTGAAAATTCCAGGAAAAAAAAGGGGCAATGCAACAAAAATGTTAATAAGTATTGACAGTCACTACTATCATGCAGAATTGCTGTATTTTAATGGGTATAGGCTTTCATTAGACATTGATACGATTACTTTTGATTGGATTCTTGAGTTAAATATGTGCATATGTGTGTACGTATATTCTCTCTAGAGATATGGTATCTCTTGCAAAAAATTGCTGATGCCAAAGCTCTTGGATGGCAACAAGAAAGAAAACAATGACGCAATGTTTTCTAAAGATTGTTTGTATTTAATTTTCCTGTTTCTCTGTGGTCAGGTTTTTCCAGTAAAAAACTGGATACATTTTACGCATGACAACATTTTATGTTGTCAGAGTTGTCAGAAAAAAAAAAAAAGAACCGTATTAGCACATATGACATTTTTAATCTAACCCAGCAAAAACAAGCGGTCTGAATTCAGCTGCACAAGAAATCATGTAAAAGTATTTCTGAAAGTCAGGACTCAGTCTTCATTACAGGTGTAATCAGGAAGCTAGAAAAGGAAAGGAAGGAGATCTCATTAAGTACTACAGCACTTCTCTGGAAACCTTGGAAGATTCTTCTCCTACAGCTAAAGCTCACTGGATTTGCTTGTCTAATCCTTATATTGTAGAATTTTACTGACAGTGTGATTTTTTCAAGTCAACTCCATTTAAATCCACAAATGCCAGAGATTTTTGTGGAACTGCAAACCCCTTCAGTTACAGAGCACAGAAGTAAATTGCTTTGAATTAAGAGATTTTAAAAGAGAGCTTTACGTGTCCTTACAAAATTAATTAAGAATATAAAAAAGTAACATTTTGGGAAGATCAGAATGTGTTTTTAGCAATGTGAAGGAAATAGATAGAAATGTACCTAAATTGCTTATGCTTGTGGATATGTATTGTCAGGCTCACAGAAATTGGTGACGTGCATAGGCATACCATAGAGTAGAATTCTGAGTAGTATAAGAAAGAATAAGTGAAAATGCAGCTTATTAATAAATTTAGCAGCACTTGTGGATTTTTGATCATTTCTGAGACACATCATATCCCCAGAAAGAGTGGAACCTGTGACTTGTTTTTACTCTTTTCTGTTTAGGGTTCTTTAAACTAGAGCAAAGTAGTATAATAGGGAATTAGCAACAGTTGTTAAGAGGTTTTTTCTGCAATGTAGACTCTTGCAGCTTAGAATAACAAACTCCAATGGTATTAACTAAAGACTGTAGTATTATATAGATCATCCTGGCCGTTTTCATATCCATTTTACAAATGGATAAAAAGAGAGAAGTTGTTAGCATTGCTTTACATAAATTGAAGGCAAGACTCAGGAGATGAGTTTCCAATCCACTATTTCCCTGCAGTTCTTATAGAGCTAATTAAAGGTGAAGATGTGTTGATACAGCTATATGAACTAGGCTGGGAATATGAGCGAGTACTGTTGTGAGAACAAAGTCAGGTAGGTCAGTATTTTAACACTTGGCTAGCATATAGACAACTTTCTTATTTCTTACATACGTCTAAACACAAACTTTTGAGAATACCACGTGACCAGCCATATATCTGCACTTTGATTTAGCTTCAGGAGAGGCTGCAGGGGTCCTTTCTAACTCCAAGTAGAGAAATACTGTTTTAGGGAGCATATGCAATGGTGCAGAAACATAAAACATAAATAAATTCTAACAGTGAAATATACGATCCTAGGAAAAAGTTAGATTTCTATCAGAACGAATTCCATGTAAAATTGAACAAAAAAAAGAGTAGCATCAAATTATTCCCATGTTCTTTTTAAATTGCACATCTTCCCACACTGGAAATACACTAAAACAATGGAAAGAAGGGAGTGTGGGTGATTTTCTTAAGGACATAGGAGAGAGTACAAAATCAAGAAGCCTTTTACTTGGGCTTCATGGAGACAACTGTTGCCTCTTTCCAGGTAATGGGCTTCCCGTGGCAATGCTAAACGTGCAACACCATAGCTTCATCCATGTGCCTCCCCCAGAACCTTTTCTTAACTGCATGTCACCTTTGGGCAGAGGCACACCGACTGCTGGAGATAGCCATGTTTGGGGTGAATTGTTCAATGTCTGATTGATCAAGGACCTACTTTTTAGTGTGCTTTCCACCAGTATATTCTGAACTAAACTGGTTTTTTTGGTAGAAGTCCAAAGGTACTATAATGAAGAAAGCTGACTACACACGTCAGTATTTATTTCAGGGTATAAATTAAAATTTAACATTAAAAATCAGTGTTGAGGTGAGTAGGCACAGAAACAAGAGCAGGAGAAAAATTGCAGTGGTATGTGCATACCACTGAAGTGATTAATAAAATGCTTACTCTCCCAAACAAGAAAAGTGAGTTTCAACATTGTACTTATCTGCTGTTCAATCTAAAATTGCTGGGGCCTACAAAAGAAATCATTATTAATATCAGAAGATCTTACTGTAGGACAAACAGTAGTTCCACTTTATCACAGCATTTTCTTCTAAGGTTTCTAAATGGACTGTGGGAAATTTCCTTATTTTTTTCTTACTTTGCCCTCGGTTAGCATCCTACCTGTAATGCTGTTTCTAGCAGTGTCATTCATCAGTGGATATTAGGGAATGGATGTCATGCTAGCCTGAAATCCCTTATAGTTTCTCAATGGAAATTAGACATGTTTGATTTAGTATACTTTGGTCCACATAAAACTCAATTTGACTTCAAATGCTCAATTTGACTTTGAGCATGAAGAGAGAGGCTCCCAAGCAAATGTGGTCCCTCTGTTCTCTTCACCTATTTGTTGATGTACATGATATTCCCACTTTGTAACCTGAACCCCGGTGTATGAAATATCTAAAAAAATGTCAGTTAAGTATTGATAGATGACTGTCCTAGCTAAACTGACTATCCACTGTTGATATTATGTCTTTCCATGGATTAATTTTTTTGGAGAGTTGGAAAACTTATTCTACTCATCAGTCTCAGTTCCAGCTTCTTCAGGTGCATTGTAGGAATGTAGAACTCCCTTGCAATTAATTTTCATCGAATAATTTTATTTTCTGACTCCAAAGGTCTTCTGCAAAGGTTCTGCATGTGTGTTCGTACCATATAAAAGTAGACTACAATTTAACTAAATGAATCCCGTTTACCAGCACCAGCTTTGTCTGTATAAGAATGCTGGGGAATCAAACTCAAATTTCTTTGGGGAAGTAAGTAGAAGGCATATATTTTTTTCATATTTATTCCACAGACAGATTTCTCTCCACCTGACCACTTATCTTTAAGAGTGGGAATGGAACAGCCTTTATACATCTCTTCAATTCACGGTGCAGGGTGAGTTGCTGGAGCTGCAAGGAGAGGAACTGATTTGCTGTAAGGGTATCTAGATGCTGTTAGGAGCTTTGGAGATCTTAGCAATATGCTCTTCATAGCGTTGGTTTCTTGCAGTGTGGAGGAGAAATATATTACCCCATCTTCTGTGTAGCAAGTAAAACCCACTACAAAAGTAATATTTGTGAAATCTGGATATAGAAATGGGAAATCGAATTACACAGAAAAAAGCTCTTGTGGCCCTGCTGTGTCATGATGGTATCAGACAGCCCTCCTTGATCTCCTGTGAGGAGCAAGTAAATGCAGCCTGTGACCTGCGATTGGAAAGACGAAGAAAAAGGATCAGTCCCCAGAACTTACACCCATAATACCCTATTTTTTCTAATAAACGGAAAGAGGTATCAGCCCTGAGATGCTGGACCATGGACAATGGGAAATAGCCCCCTTGCAGAGCTCCTCCTTGCCAGGGAGTCAGTCTAAGCTAAGATGGGAGAGGTGCAAGACTTGCTTTTGCAGCTAAACCAGAAAAACCCAATTTGATGATATTTTACTATATTGGTGTCAGTAAAAGATATCTGTTATACATTAAGTTATTCAAGATGGAATTCAGTGACTGTCTTTTTTTTTGTCACATCACCATAACTACCAAAAATATTGTTCTCATTTACACAGCAACTATGAAAACAGAACAGATAGGAAATGGAAAATCGGAGGTAAAATTAAAGAATTAGACCAAAAGTGTTAGTTAGCAAGACTTTTTTTATCTGTTGCCACTAAAAAAAATCTTGAAAAAGCTTCTGCATATCTGTTTGCGTCTGAGAAGTGAATGTTCAAACTTGTGTTTGTTCAAATCAGTATGTCTGAGGCATCGACAGACAGGACCTCCTAATTCTATTACTGTTCTCTAACCAGGTATCATTCTAGGTACTCTAGAGATTCTCTTAATTTTCAAGGGGATCTTGTGCTCCCATTAAACTGACTGCCCCAATTTCAAAGGTGTTTGGGTCAAATATTTTTTCAGTTTTTGTACAGACATGCAACAAAATTAATTTGTCTTACAATCTTGCTACCTAGGGTTTTTTTTCCTAAAAAATCAGTTCTGCTACCAGCACACAGAAGAAAGAGATAAAAAAACTAAAACCAACTGTATCTTCGGGTTGTCACATTCCTTGTTCTTTATTCCCTCTGCTACAATGGTTTTCCTCTGGACCCTGAAAAAAAAATCGGAGTTTCGATAAATTATGCTTCAATGCCAAGAGAGTCATTCCCTTCCTCAAAAAGGCCTCCAAAAATACCGGTAAACAAAATAAATAATCTCATCTTCATTCAATTTCTTTCTCCCCATTAAAAGAGCTCTTTTCAGTATTTTTAGTCACTGACCATCTCCTATCAGGGCTCACTTATACAGATGGTCTTTCCCCGGGACAAAGGAGACAAGGATTTATATGAGCATGTGTCTTTTCCTGCATACCTGGGAGTAACACTCTAGGACAACAAACCCAATGGCATAATACAAGAATCAGGCTAGGAAGAGACTTTGCAAGGACTGATGGATACTGTGTTATTCTAACAGGCCTCGGGAGAGAAAAAGAAGAAAAAGGGCACATTTTTTTCATTAAAAAAAAAATAAATTGAAAAATGCTTCTGTGTTTGACAGTTTGTAAACTGAAGGCCTAACTCAAAGGTTCACTGTACCCTCACATAGTATGTAACTATACATTTCCTTGAGCAGTAACTAAAGATTTTATTGAGCTAAGAAAATTTAATTGGGACTGAAGTGACAAATATCAGATTTTACCCTCAGGTCTTGAGGGTAAATTCACAGATATTACTGTGGATTCAGATACATTTATTGAATTTCGGAATCCACTAGCTCCATTAGATACATGCTTTTCAATAGAGGGGATAAAATTTGCAGTAGAGAAAATAAAAAAGTAGTAGTTTTCTGAAGGACTAAGGCATGGCCTTTCCACAATCAGGATGTGTGCTTTATGTGAGGAATGAGTATGGGTTCATACTGATGGGTATGAATACGCACCGGTGTATGACAGGTATGAACATGCATTAGGGTTACCCACTAAGAAAACTGTGGATGCACTTACTTATTAGTCTTATCTGGCTTATTTTACATAAACTTTGCTTGCTATTTCAGCACATCAAAAAATAAGATTATCTTTAGTTTCTAATGTTAACTTTGTAAGTATGAGGTCTTGATTGTCCTCCTTACTTCACACTCAGGACTTCTCAGCAGGCTTCACCCATGATAACAAAAAAAACCTCCTATCCTGCATGTAAAGGCTGCCTTTGTGTTTTAGACCATGTGTTTCTCAAGGTGCTACATTGATAGGATCCATCACTTCTCTTCAGTTGAAAAACTGAGGCAATTTACTTCCCATACAAAGAAATAACTCGATAAGGCAAACAGATTTTTTTAACGGCAGTTAGATTTGGTTTCTGATGTTGTCAGGGTTTATTTAAAGCAATTTATTTAAAGTAAACTCACCATTTATTTGGTTGATTTGAATTACAATGAGGACTTTGACAGTATATGCCTTTTTTTGTTGTCGGTATTACTCATTTTCAGTGTGAGTCTTCCACTATCGTTACCATGGCTATCACATCAGTTTGGGGATAACCCTTGAACTTTTTAGTGATGACTTCCAATTAAATGATAATTGCATAGAAAATTCTGGCATATAGCACCAGTAAAGAGACAGTAAACAAAAAACTCATTGAGCTCACAAGTAAATTCTGTGCTTTCATGTGGAAAAGACCCCTTCAGTTGTCAGTTCTTTTAATATGATTTTTAAAGAGAGACACAGCTTACAAATATTTCTGTTTTAAATGCGCTATGAATAGTAAATTTATTTACAAGTGTCTCAATCCCTAAGGGTCCATACACTTAGAAAAAAACAAAACAAACCACTGGAAAGCTACAATACCTTAAAAGCAAGACTGAAGCCTCAATATCTCTGCTATGTTTTCTGGGTATGTAAAGAACACAATATTGACTTCTTACGAATTTCACAGTCATGTTAATTGGATGTAATATGAATGAATGACGAAGGACCTTTAGCTCAGAGGAGTTTATTCTGCTAAGGATCAAGGCTGACCTTGAGAAGCCCAGTGATGTGGACACACCGAAACACACTCCCCCTCCTCAACTCTCCTCCTAACAGCTCTTGCAGCACAACAGGGATACAGGCTCCCCTTCTCAATGGAAGAAGCAATCAGGACCACCACAGTGCCATTCTCATTCTTGGAGAACTGGGATTACAAAAATTTTTAAAAGCTGGGCCGGCCATGCTTGGCATGAAAGGCCCGCACCTGCTGCACTCTTCAATTGCCCATACATGCTAGCGGGCTCCCTCGCTGGGAGACTCCCCTGCTGACAGGGCACCCTGCCATGAGGTCTGTCTGCTCATGCTGGTGGAGCGATAGGGCAATTTGCTACCCTCTGAGCCTGGCTTTTCAGCTGCTTCATTCACCTCCAGCTTCAGCTCATTTACACTCTCAATTCCCCACTTACAGCAGAGGGGAATAAAACTGACCCAAACGGAAAGAACCAACCTTGGTTGGTTTCAGTTGTTGGGCCATATCCAGCATGTGTAGGAGTCCTCTCCAGAGCAATGGGTGCTGTTCATGGCATTTACCTCTTGGCTGCAACTGTTTCTGCAAGAGCTGATCATCAGCCTGGGGCCACAATATCCCTGTGGTTTTGCTCTGAATGGATACTTCCAACTTTATCACATTGCTACTCTCCAGAGCAATGGGTGCTGTTCATGGCATTTACCTCTTGGCTGCAACTGTTTCTGCAAGAGCTGATCATCAGCCTGGGGCCACAATATCCCTGTGGTTTTGCTCTGAATGGATACTTCCAACTTTATCACATTGCTAGTCCTGTGGTATTTCGAAGTCAGATCTCCTTCTAATTGAGAAAGGCTCCTGCATGCATGTCACAGCTTTCTATGCCTGGCGGAAAAGTGCCACCAGGCATTAAGCCCCTTCATCCTCTTTCCCACTTCCAAGGTCCTGTTCCTCTCGTTGACCTCCTACCCTGCCCCTACCATTACGTTTTCTCGTACACCTCACAGACAGGTCCCATCCAGGCCCCCTTACAGCCTCCGTGCAATCCCCCACGCATTCCCCATAAAGCCCGTGTGTACCCCCAGACTATCTTCCAGGAAACCTGCAGCCCCTAGAGCTTCTAAACGTTCCTCCTTCAGAATTGGTGCAGCCCCGCAGC
>VZTA01013113.1:13655-36973 GCA_013398855.1 Mohoua ochrocephala
CAGCGCGGGGAGGGCGGAGGAGAAAGGAAAGCAAAACAAACGCTCTTGTGGTGCCGTCAGTTCGCGGTTACTCACCTCGCCGGCCGGTCCGCCGCCGAGATGGGGACGCAGCGCTGTCTGGAAGAACGGGACAGACACACGCCCGGGAGATTTGTCATCCCGCTGGTGAATAACCGGAGATAGGTACCCGCGGAGGGAGGCTGCGGAGCGGCGCGGGCGGGAAGCCGGGAGCGGCCGGGAGTGCCGGCCGGAGTGATGTGCATCCCGCGGGGCTGCCGCGCGGAGGCTCGTGGCTCTGATGCCGGGCAGTGTCCCGCCCGGGGCTTCCTCTCACCCAAGGACTGTCCGCGCGCGCAAGAGACCAGACGTGTCGTGCTTGGTGAGGTGACAGCTCTGTTCATCTGCCAGCCTGTATGTTGCTAGCAACTCCAGCCTCTTAAACTTAAAATACTCGAAATTCATGGCTTTTAGCTGTGCCCTCCTCTCTCGTTCGCTTTTGGCCCCGGTTGAAGCTGCTCATGCTTTGGCTGCGAGGTCTGTGGGGTGAGCCGTGGTTGTGATAAAGGGTGGCGGTAGCTGTCCCCCGGGCCATCAACCGGGCAGCCTCCTGCACTGCCCCACGAGTGGTGGTCATAGCGGGGGCACCAGGGCAAGGCAGGTGTCCATGGCCCCGTGTCTCTGCCTCTGTGCCTTGCCATCGGCTCACACGGGGATATTGTTGGTGGTTTCCTATGTCCTGCATGGGCTGAAGATCTCGCCATTGCTGACACTGCAGCATTAGCAATTGTGCCTTCGCTCCTGGAGAGTCCAAGGCCATTACAGGCAAAGTGAACAAGGCGGCATCGAGAGCAAAACATGCACGAATCGGGGTTTGCAGGAACCTTTGTTTGCTAGGTGAGGATGCTGTGGCCACTGGTTGCATGTCAGAAAGCCTGCCTCAGACTCTGGTACTCAGTGCCGCCAGACTTGTATTTTTTGGGTTTTTCAAGCATCTTGTCTGAAGTTTGTAGCTAGCCCTAATGAGAATAATTTTGCTCCTGGAAAGCGCATGCTGTTCTTTTGGAGCAACCACTTGCATTAGCAGAGCTCTGATACTTAAGGTCCTAATAGAGAAGAAGCTTAGGAGATCTTAATTAACATAATAAACTTGAGAAGGTTTCTCGGGCAGAATGGCAAAAATGGTAACTGCACTGGGGTATACATCATCCTGTCCACTGATAATGGCTGCCCTTTTGATGGCAATTGCAGCAGTATCAATGACTGTGCTCTGCTCTGTGTTTGTACAGTCCCTCGCACAAAGGCATTCCTTTCTGTGACTAATCTTCCTAGGAATTATAGTGATGCAAGTAATAAGTAATTAGTAGATTTCATTATACTAGCTCTGAGAAACTCAATCATGTTTGGGAGCTGGTTGCCTCAAGTGCTGTGGAAGATCTTTAGCTATCATTTGCCTTGCTTGTTCATGCTGTATCAAGAGGGGCATTCTGGTGATACTTGAGAACTAAAAACTTTCAGATTGTGTGACCTTTTCTAGTTTTCCTTGGCTGACGACCTGGGCCTTAGAAAAATGTGATATTATCAGAGTACTGCAGTTTGGAATGAAGCCCCCTGTGGTAGTTCAAGAATACAGCTGTCAAGAAATGGATACAAATGGCCAAAAGAGTGGATGCTAATATGATGTATTTATTATTCTCAGTAGTGCATGAGTTCTGAGATGCTGGCAGACATAGAGGGTAGGGAATAAATTCTATATAAATTGAGAGAAAAGCTCATTTTTTAGCCTCAGTTTTGAAAGCACATTGTCTTCCTTTATTGCAGTTGGGATTCTTAATGTACCTATTGTTCTAAGCCTAATTTCAAGCTCTCAGTTATTATTTCTTTCCTAGTTAAATCTCTATGTGGTTTTCCTTTTCAAGGAGAATTTATTACCATGCTCTGGTCTGTGAACTGAAGCCAGATAACTGTACGAAAACTGTGAAACTTCTATGCATGTGTGCTCCATTTAGAAAATGCATGGTGCCTTACACTTAGGGCGTGTCTTTCTCACAAGCAGTTGTGAGACACAAAAACCTCAGGAGTCAGTGAGGCTGAGGTGAAGCATCCCTACAGCTTTTGGTGCCTGTTTCTTCCCCCTCTCCATCCCAGTCCTGTCCACCCAGACTCGCTCAACAGGAGTGTGAGGTCCGTACTTCTGAGTATCTCACTACGGTGCCTCTGAAAGGTGATGCTCCAAATACCGTGGCCACGCAAAGATGGAAGGGCTGACAGGGGAGAAGGTGGACCTTCTGGGTTGCCATGTGGTTGCTCAGCCCTGGCAGGAAGTAATTTTTTCCCTGGAATTGTGCCAAGGAAATTGTGGAGGAGAACATGGTGAGAGGCTTGGCTGTCCATCATCGTGTTTGGAATGAGGGAAGGCACTCACTGTCTTGGAACGCGCAGTTCCAAAGGAGGGAGGTTATGGTTCGTGTTTGCTTTCTGTGGTGCCTGGTAGCTGCTGTAGAGGTGAGATGTCTCCAGTGGAAGAACAGGAAGGAGGTACGGTTCGGTGCCTTGTCTTTCAGTCTTCTCCTTTGGGGTAGTGCTTGCTACCCTGTGTGCAAAATGCCAGTGTCTGATAACTGCTTTCGTGAAAGCATCTCCTGAGCTGGATTTACCACAATTCCTTAAACTAATCTCTGCAGTGGAGTAATTTAGCTTTTGTTGAGATTGAAAAGTATTTTACCTCTTCTTTTGTGGGTGAAGCAGTAAGCCAACTCTGATTACTTTTCAAAACTGCCCTGTAAAAGTAGACTATATAGCATACTGTGCTACAGACATGGATTTGTGAATTATTCTTTTGTTTCGCTTTCTGAAGGATTAGTGTTTGGATTTTCCAAGGCTTCAGTTCAGCTTGAATTTAAATTTTATTTTAATGAAAGTGAATTTATGAATCATTGCTATGGATTTTGAGCGCTTTTGTTGTCATAATGTTATTGATGGAGAGTCACAGAGCTTTGAGTAATGTCAGCTTAGGAAAAAAGAGACTTTAAAAGCAGCGGACATAAGTGTTCTTTTGACATCTCTGGGAGCACAAAAAGGTCACTGCAGCATCTTACTGATGGACAGAAATATTGCATTAAAACATGTAAAGTGCTTCTGTTCCTCTGGTAGAACAAAAGAATTTGTCAGTACAGCCATTCAGTTTCAGGATATTATTATTTCTGGCGTTTGTTTGTTTGTTTGGGGGATTTTTGTATGTTTTAACTTAGAACATTAAGCTTCAACCCTGCTGAAGATTGCAAAGCTTATTTCTAAGTAAGCCATTGGATTTGGTGCTGTATTCCCACAATTTCCAAGATCACTTTGATTAGAAATGTATGGGGTTTTACTATTATGGGTAGCTATTCATGGATCTGATGCAAAAGTTAGTTAGACTTTTAGAACATAATTCATATCCAAATGGCATTTAGTTAGTTATATATGCTTTCATGCACCTCTAGATAATCTGATATTTGGGTGTGATTCAGTTTGGCCACTAATATGAGAAGATCCTGATTTCCTGATGAAAATTGATACTAAAATACTACAAAATAATAATTTTGTAATAAGAAAAAATAAGAAGACTTACGCTCTCCAAGATGTTTAATATTTTAAAGCAAGAAAATACTCATTTGCATGTCAATGTAATGTTATACATTTTCATAAACAGAATCAGAAGGGAGACTAGAGGAAGAAAGTGTAGAAGAATGACTTAGCATATTTCTACTCTCATAAAAAAAGTTTGGTTTGTTTCTACTTGCAAGTCAATTGGTTCAAAAACCAGTTTGCTAACATGAGGAAAGAAATTACGGGTCCAGAGGCCTTTCTTCGAGTGTAAGAACCACAGCAGTAGCTAATGAGAAAAGATTATAGTGTAGAACACTGTCATTCCTTGTAAGATATAGTATTACTGGAGAAGAATAGCAAGAGACACCAGCATATTAGCAGCACAAGGTGTATATTGACCTCAGTTTTATAGGCCTTGTAGGTGTGTGTAACCTGTGTAGAAAAATTCTGTTGATTAAACTCAAGGCGCTTTTGTTGAGTGAAGCTAATGCATTCATTATGTTATAATATTTTCTTGATTATATTTGTACTTTTCTAATGTAGTTAAAATTGCAGGCAAGAATTACAGGGAAGAATGATTTTTATTTGTACCCAGTTTATAGGGACATGGTATAAACCCTTGCCAGGAAAACATGCTTTTTTTTAAATTTCCTTTTCTGAAGACCTAGTCACCTGTGTTAAGGCAAGGGAGGACCTTGTGCATTTAAAATAAACTGATAATTTAAAAACATTCAGCTCTCCCTGTCCTTGGTTGAATTGGAGAGAGTGATTTATGCTTCACCCAGGCATGAAAATAAAGAGTACTGATTTTTATTGGTGTACTTTACAATTTTTATTCCCACAACATAAAAATGTTACAATAAAAAATGGTATGTAGAATAAGACTTTTATGACCATTTAAGTGTGGTTAAGGCATATCTCTCTTAGTTCGGGGTTTTGCTCTTGTCTTTGAAGATAACATGCTTAAGCCTTTCATTTTTAGTGAGTTTTAACTGGAAAGTGTGTGTGCATAACTGTGCATAGATGTCTCTAGACATCTAGATGACTTTCAGTCTAGAAGTGTGCTGTGAATGCAGTTTTGTGAAATAAACAGGGATGCTTTGTGTTTTTTGACAGTTCACAGATGGAGAAAATGGAGACTTTGCAGAATCATAGTAAGCAAAGATTTAAGTATGAAGGTTTCCTGAAGTCAGTCGTGAATATGCTGGTTAGAAGCTTACTGGCTTCAGTGTTGAAAATTTTGTGCTGAAGATAAAGTTACTGTTCAGCATTTTGTTGCAGCAAGACCCTAACACTTAATTAAAACCTTAATGTATATATGAATGAAAATCATGATTGAAGCCATGCTTCAGTTTTGTTTCTGTCAACTTAATTTGTTTGTCTGAACAAGTTAATTAGGCACTGAGTCTATGATTGAACAAACTGCTTAAACATGTGCTTAATGTTAAACAGATGAACGTAGTGATGAAAATTGGGCCTGAGCTGTTCAGCTGAATTAGGGCTAAAGTTATACTCCATCTGTATGATATCTTAGCCCAGTGACAAGTGACAAGTGCAACTTTTTTTTACACTGACAAGTGCAACTTTTGCCGAAAAATCTTTTTTATGTCAGGAAATGTTTAGATCTAGTTGATTCTGCCTTGTGGTGGGTTGTGGTTGAGATGATCTCTCAAACCCCTTACCAGTCTTGTCTTGTAAGATTTAAATAATAGGAACACATAAGTGACGAAAAGTCAGAGTTCAAAAATTATCGGTATAATTGGAAAGATGTCCTTGAGGGTTTACTACTATGTGATTACATTTCAATTATGGCATATCTATACGCTTACAGTAAGCATCCGGTTTTGAAGTGATCACAGTTGTGTTTATGAATGCTTCTGTGCTGTGCTTTCTTCCAGTACTTCTCTGTGAAGTGCCACAGAGTTTGAGGGACCACAGAGTCTTTTCTATGGTTTTGCTGTTTTCTCTTCACGTTGTTGTATGCATAGCCTTTAGAACGTGACCTGCAATTTTTCCTGTTTTGTCAGTTATCTGCATGTGCTTCCCTGCTGCATGTGCTTTTCAGCACAGACTGAGGAGGGCAGAAAAAAGGGCAGTAACGGAGTTCATCCTAATGACAACTCCCTGTCAGAGAGTCCTTTCCATCCTGGCTGCCTTATTGTACTTGGTCAGCATTCACTTACTGTCATGGCTGATTTAGATAATATGAAGGCAGTTGACCTTATTGAAACTTCAGCTTTTTGGAAAGTGGAGAAAGGAAAAAAGGTTTTCTTCATGTTAGAGCTCAAGTCATTGCTTGGCTTTGTTTTTTCTTCCTGAGAGACCATATAGAGCTTGTACTTTGTTTTTTGTAACCAGTAAAGTCACAAAGTTAGCAGACATACACATTCCTCTTTCATCTATTACTTACTACAGTATAATTTATTTCTATTTGTGTATTTTTTTAAGCAGGCGTAATACACGGCGGATTTCTTACTGACTTTGGATTGATATCAGTCCAAAGCTGTGGGTCTGTAAAAACACACTTTAATTACATTAACCTCTTAAAAAGGAATGGGAGGTCATACAGTATGAGCCATCAGACAGCAGGTATTCCTCATGGACCTAGGATTATCCGTGGACAGCAGACCTCACCTATGAGAATTCATGCAGGAACACCCTGCCCATCTTCAAATAGCAGCACCCCAATCCCAGCTACTGGAAACTTGTCTGCTAGCCTGCACTTGGAGGAGGGATAGCTCCTCAGAGCAGCATCATTGACAGCCCTATTCGCTCCCCTGCCCTAAAGTCCAAGAAACTTGTGGTTACAAAGGAGAACCCTTTATTACGAGTCCCACAGCTCCCAAAACTGCCAGCCCCACAGTTTTTAAAGCTAAAACAGCAAGAATTTTCAAATACTTTCTCCCCGTGCAGAGGTGGAGGTAATATTCATTTTTCTACTGCCATCGGCAATAGCAATTTCTTTCCAATAGCACATATCCAGGTGGTATTGGTTTAAGTAGATGGAAGCCAGTCACTTTACCACTCTTTTCCTACGAAGGAAGAGACACTGCAACAAGATGTCTTGATGTTTTCCATGAAAGAAATTCATAATTTGACTGTGCTCAGGGACTTTGTATTACACAGCAGTTGCTCAGAATCACTGAGTTGTCCTAAGATTCTCTATAAACAGTGTAGCTTGACTTGGCTTTGCTAACCTAACCTTTTGACTCAACAAATCCAGAGAGTAATTTTATGTTCTATGGCACCAGAGTTTTGTCAGTGCTATCAGGAATACTCCTTGGATGCATGAACACACCTTTCCACTGGTGACTAACAGCTGCTTACTGATGAAAGCAGCAAGAGTCATGCTTTTTTAAGGTGTCTAGGCTGGACATGCTGTAGAGTGCTTTGTCTTGACCATAGATTTGCAATTCATTTCTTGAAATCACTGTTTAGGCTGTAGAAATTAATGATGCATAACTCTCACAAAATTTGGAGTCTGGTTCTCTGTGAGTAAGTGCTTGTGCATCAGATGAGAAAGTACTTGACTGTCTGCTCTTGGGTCTTAAAAGTCAAAATGGAACATTTAAATTTGCAATACTTCTTGACTCTGGTCATGCTGGAGAGGAGGATGTTCCTTTGGAGGAATTTTTTTATCATATTTTCAAAATTTAATGTACATAGACATGAGAATTTAATGTTTAGAAAAGAATTAAATGGTTTAAAATTAAATAAATTAAACAAATTTAAAAAAAAGACTTGGGTTGATATCCGAGTGAAAGTGGAGAAAAGGAGACAGATTTCCCATTTTATTCCAAGTGTGTTGCTTCCCTCCATTTGCTGTTTTTCTTCGCTACTTCCCTTTGAAAACTTAGGAATTCCGTCCCTCTTCCGCAAGGCTTGCAAACCTGAAACCAGTATCATTCCGGAGCTGGTTGAAAGTTAACTGCACGTTGAGTGCTCTGCTGAGTCAGACCAGTGGTAATGCATATACATATTCATTGCGTGACCTCTGAGATCACCCATCTGGTGCTCCAGGTGCTGGAGATGGTGCGTGCAATCCGCAGCACATGCAGTGAAAAGAGGTGGACTCTCCCCATGATGGTTTTGGAGGAACTTTTCTATCTCTCTTTCGCCGCAGGTAGAGCCTGATTCTTGCTGTCTTCAAAATTATATGTCTAAAAACTGAGAATCGGTACTGGGATCTTTAAAGCAGCCCTACATAACACCTAATCCACCTGCAGTGTATGTGGCAGAGCAGCGTGGGAAGGTGTGGAGAACATCGGCCAGTTCCGTGTCTCTGGTTTGTGGATCTTGAACTGGGATTTTTATCTGCTGTGCCTGATTGCTCTATTCCTAGATGCTGTCATTTCTGCCTGTCCTTCTCAGCCTGATTAGCTTGCACATATGTAATATAGCCCACTCTTTAGTGGTACAGCAAGTAGAAAATTCAGCTGAAGGGCTGGCATTAGGGAAGATTATGTATAAACAGTGTGGATTTCGTAAGATACTGTGGACTTCAGATACCAGCACTGGTCTTCAACATCTCTCATCAATGCAGCTCTTTTTGCAGAAGTTTTGTTATGAAAAATAATACAATTTTTAAAAGCCAGCTTTTTACTGAACGTTCTGTTAAGAAAGTAATGTATTTTAAGGTGTGTAAATTTCAAACAGTTCAAATTAGAACTGTGATCTAGTGTAGTGTTGTCCAAAAGTTACATATTTGAGGATTTAGTGCCAGCATATCTGCACTTTATGCACATCTGAAGAGTAATTTTGTTTTCTAGAAAGTCTAGTAGCTATTCTTACTGCTTGTCTCATTCATTCCTGTGTGCAGACGGTAGACTTGTGAGTGTGAGCTGGACCACGTTCAGGCATATCTTGAGTGTTCTCATGTCTCACGTTGTAATAAAAATCCCAAATCTTTCTGAAAACAGCACATACTTTCTGAAAGCATTAGTATGTTCAACACTTCTACTTGTTTCTCATACTCAGTCAATGAAAAGATGATTTCGAAGTTCATTGAGAAGTATTAAAGAGAAACACATCTCTGCTGGTGGAGGTAGTTGCAGGAGGTAGCTGTGGGAATACTTGGGGAGCTCACTTTCTATTTTTCCTTCAGCATTATTGGTCAACACTGTGAGAGGGGGGATCCTGCTGGTGGAGTTGGATCCTTGATCTGAATCACAGAGGTCATACTTAGCATGCCTATGACAATTCATCCGAAGTTTAAGAGCAGTAATGGGATATATTGTACTCTTAAAGCAGCCTGGATTTGGCTGATGGAGAATTTTTGCTGTGACGAAAATGCCATGCTGACGTGCTATTAGTCACATCACTGCGGCTGCAGCACCTCCAGCCACTGCGCTCGTAACCTGGCAGAGAGGTCCAACGTGGCTGGGGGAGGGGAGAGGCAGCCTGTCAGCCTGGTGCTCGGTCGTGCTGTGGCTGTGGTTTGAGCTGGTGTGTCTGGCAGGATTTTCAGTAATTGTGAGCGGCTCGCAGTCATGAGTGCCTTAGCCATCTCCGTATGTCCCCCGTTCTCCCTGGCAGCAGGTGACACTACGTGTGGGGGGAATTCAAGCCTTGAAACCAACCTGGCCTTTTGTTCTACCTTGACTGCTCTGCTAGAGCCAGTGCGGTCAGCATGTGGGTGTGTGATGAGGACTGTGCTGTAGTTGTGAAGACTTGGCATAAATATACTTGAAATGGAACTTGGGGAAGCAAATCTGGACATCTGCCCCCCAGATGGGGCACTTCAATAAGAAATACAGAAACTTGTGCAGATAGTCGTGGACCCCCCTTTTTGTCCTTTTCCAGGCATTGAAAAGACAGCTGTCATCTTCCATTTCTGAGGTTCCTGCAGTGTTGCTTGTTCCTTGACATGAAAGACAATTGTGTATTTTACTTTCTGTTTTCTTGCAAATGTGACTGTAATTTTTTTTTTTCTGGTAAAATGAGTCAATTAGCTCATTTGTTCGTGTGTAAGATGAGCTCGTTTTCTGTTAGAGATCATTAGGGCACTTCCTTATCCTGAAAATAGGTGACAGACATTACATCTTGGTATTTGATTTGATTTGATTTGATTTGATTTGATTTGATTTGATTTTCCCCCCAGAGACTATGGAAGAAGAAACAGCTCCAGTGCTGCTAAGCTGTGTGAGAACTGTGAACTTGGTCAGGGAGTATAATTTCTCTTCAGTTGCCAAAAGAGCCTTGTTTCACTTTTGAACAATAACCACACAGGTCTTTGAGGAGTGTTATATGCTGAAGTGTTAATCAGTAAGCAGCTTGAGCCACACTTGAAATCTCTTTAACATACTTATTTTGCTCTCTAGTACTTTTGTTTTTTATGTGTCAGTTGGCGCAGTCTGAAAAAAAAGACATTCATCAGTATTCTGTGCAGTTCCTTATGCAGAAAGCTTTACTCAAGACTCACTTTCTTTTTTCAGCTGTTTTCTGTAATCAATAACTAGGCAGTTTTAAAGCCTGGTTATTGACGATGTTTAAGTATAACAAAGTAAGTGATAATGATCTTAGTTTTATCCAGTGTGACACATTTTTCTGCTTTGCATATCTTTTGGTGGCCTTGATATGCTTGAAAAAACAACAGCAAATCCATCAAGGCAAGGAAATAATTACTTGCAGCTCTGGCAGTTGTTTGGGGAAATTAATTCTGAAGATAATAAGGATGGGCCTTGGTGGATTCTTTTCTCTTGTCTAGGACTTTCCCAAATGACACAGCTGTGAACATGAGACTCCTTGAGTTTAAATCTGCAATTAGTTTAGGGGCTGGATGACCGGCATGGTCAGGCTTGAGCAGGTTCACTGTTGCTGTTGGTGTGCCTCTCCTAGAATGTGCAAGAAGTTTACTTAACTTTTATGTGAAAGGTGGTGCGTGGGTTCCTGTTGCGAGACACTCCTTTGGAGTGCTTATTTCAGGCTTATTTCTTTTTCCCCCTATCTTTCATGTTTCAGGCATGGTTCAACTCCTGAACATAAATGATGTTTGGGCAACTCTTAAACAGAAATGATGGACGGAAGGCAATGATTTACATTGACTCTGTACTTTTACAATCTTTAGCTTAAAGATTCAGAATTATGTTTAAAAACAAAATGTTGAAGAAAATAAAAAAAGCTGGTGATGCCGAAACGCATGTTGGACTATGTGTTATAAAGACCCCAGGCAACTTAGAAAAATGCCCTGAAGAGTCTTAGGCTTAATGCCAAAAAGGAGCTACTTTACACAAGAACTGTAAAACCACTCAAGAGTATTAGGCATATTGCCAACAGTTACCCATTCTGTGTTAAGAGTGTATTTTAACTTCTCTCATACTGAGTCTTATACCCTTTACCCTCCACTTTGTGGACCTGGACAGTGAGATTTAAAATTAATGGCAGCCATCCAAAATGCAGTATAGCGAAGGTGTTGGTTTAAGTAAGGCTCATGTTTCTTTAATTTTCCTAGACCAAATATTATTCTTTCTGACTGGGGCAAACCCAACTGAGGGGATGGGGTGTATTTATCAATAGCTTTATGACACCTATTTTCTCTATGATGACAGCTTGTGGTTTTCCTCCATTGTCACTGATGCTTATTCATGTCATCCTAAAATTGGCTAATGACTTTTGTATCCTCCAGGTTTGCAGAGAGGAAAATTTGATGCCTCAGGTTAAGCCATTAAAAACAAGAAAACCAAACCAGATTGAACTATCATATATTCACTTTACTCTAAGAATCTTCAACTCTAGTTTATGATTTTTCAGTTTTGTTTTATCACCAGGAGATGGCACTAACAAAATCTGTTTTCATACAGAGAGATGTATGTTTCAGCCACCTCTTTATAGGGGAAATTTCAATAAAAGTCTGGTTGAAGTGTGAAAGTTCTGGAACTTTTGTACCTGAAAATTCTTGAAAACGATATTGAGGCCACCTGCTCCCCTGAGTGAATTGAGATTTCGCTATTTTGGTATGAATATGGGTAAGTCACATACATTTCCTGTGCCTCTTATTCTTTTTGTTGGCACATTTTTGAAAAGTTATTTTTACATTCATAAAGTGATTTGAGATCTCCACATAAAGCACAATGTATTGATGTCAAACACAAAATTAATTTTAGACCTGCATGTGCACCTATAGAGAGGGAACAGGTTGTCTATGCCTTTTCATAGAGGAGCGGGCTACCGAAAAGCTGTCCTGTACACACTTCAGCACAGAAGTGTGCAAATACTAAATTTTGCAGTTGGATTTGCCATTTTGGCATATTTCTATTGTGTTCTTCCAGAACTATATTGCCTTTCCTAGCAGTGCTGTAACATCATCTTCACCATGGTAATGTGTTTCTTTATTTGGTCCCTGCTGCTGCAGACCTGTTAGATGGTGCTGAACAGGAAGCAAACCCACTGTTTGCTTTGGTTTAGCTGCTCTCTCATACCCCTCACCCACAGAAAACAATGAGAACAGAAACTGCTCTTCTGACATCTATTCTGTACATAAAATGCAAAATGATGTTTCATTTACTTTCGGGGTTTTTGCCCAGCTATAAATGCATGGAATACTGCAAGGAGCAAGGAGTTGAAGTTAATAATTCATACTGGTCCATTCCAACTTGAAACATGCCGTGATTCTATGAGTCTACAAATCATCTATGAGTGAAAGTGGGAATGGTCTGAAGAAATCAGGAATTGTCTGCACCCATGAGATCTTTCTCTTTTCTATTTTACTTATGCCTAGTCTTTCCAAAGCTCAATTTTGTAATTAGTGCTCTCTCAGAGTTCAAGGAAGCTAGGGCAAAAAATACGACTTTTTTAAAGGACCATGCTTCCATGTTCGAACTTTGGCTTTGCTTAGACAGTTAACTGTCTTAACGTGTACCTGACCTGTTTCTAACTGGCTTATAAACAGCTTGCACGTGTCCCTTTGTCTATGTTTCTGTTCCTCTTATGCTTTCCAGGCTAAATTTCATCTCGGGCCACTGAGGTGTTTGCAGGCATTTTACATTTTCCTTCAACTGGTGGAGCATGTCTTTCACTGCTAGCGGTAAGAGCGTACACCATTTTTTCAGCAGACTTGAGGTACCAGCTCAATATGCGTTGAGTGCACTAGGCAGGGAATACGGAGATGAAGGGATGCATTTAAACTATCATATTTGTGGGCCTAAGTCAAATACTGCCACTTTGTACCAATGTTTGTCAAATTCTGCTTGTGGTAAGCATGGCCTTCAGTTTTTTCATAGACATTGGTTCTAGAGAGATTTGGAATGATTTAGGTGTCAGAGGGCTACATGTGCTGCTGAAGCTGATTAACTGCTGAATTTTTCCAGAAGTTGGAAATCAGCTCCGTAGTCTCCCCAGAATGTGGGGGACCAGAACTTCCCCCAGAAGAGGAGGTAAAGAAGACATCTCCCATGAAATATAGGAGGGCCTGGGGCAGGAGTAGGGGGTGAGCTCTTTCCTTCTGTGAGCCCTTTCCCTCAGTCTTGTGACACAGGATACAGCTGAATCCATAAGCCCTTGTGGAAAAAAAAACCCAGGCAAACAAACCACATGTTCAGACAATATTCTCCAGTTGCAGCTCTAAATACATGACATGGAACTTGAGATAAAAATCTCATTTCATTGAGGTTTCATGTAGTCAGTTCTACAGATACTATGTGGTTGATAAAATCAATGGTTTAAGTGGTTTTTCCTGGGCTTTTTAGAGGAGTTTATCCCTATTTAGTCTAACCATTTGACACATTAATAGCGTGGTGGCTGTGTGGGGGGTTTAGTTGCTGGCTGGACTTAAACCACGACACTTTGTTAGAGGTTTCAAATGTTAATGAGAGGAGAGCCTGTCTGTGGTGGATTATTATGCTTTAATGAGCAGAGACCACCACCTCGTCAGGTTTTTCTGTTTAACAGTGAGTCTCACATTTTTGGCTGAGGACAGTACCAAGCTGAGAGGTCAGCAGAAGAGACATGCCTCCCCCACAAAGCAGTTGCTGCATAACATTTCCCTTGCAAAATACCTGGAAAGAATTTTGACATGACAGGTTTCCCTGCAGGTGTTCACGTGGCAGGCCCATACTGTCCAGGGGACATCTCCAGGGCATGAGTCTCCTGTTGGTGCTTGGCATGGCTGAACTCCAGCCAGTGAGAAGTACAGGTGTCCTGGCTGACCCGTGGTAGCTGTGTGCAATAGTGAGGAAGCTTCTGGCTTTCCCACTGCACTTTCCCCTTGCAAATGTGTCCAAAAGCCTAACAATTTAGTCCCCTGAAGTGATAACAAGTCTTGCTCCAGCCAAATTCCTGTTGAAATCAGTGGTGTACCCAGAAATTCATATGTGGGCTCTAGGAAGGGATTTCTTTGCACATTGATGTAATTTATCTGCATTGTCAGAATTGTTCTGCAGAACTTCCTGCGGCTTTGAGGGCAGCTTGATAGGGTAAAGTGTTATTTTCTTTCAGAAGGCATTCCTCTGTGTTCAAAAAAAGTTGCTTTGTCTGACTCTACCTTGGTACTGTTTATTTTTTAATGAAATTAAGCCTTAAAATTTAGTAAATTTTACTGGAAATGAATAGGAAGAAGAAAATATATTTAAAAAATCGTGAGTGGATGCAGTACCTGATAATCACATACTTTTCCATTTTTACTTCCTTGCAAGTGTCTGCCCCTTTGCCCCCTAAAATCAGTTGAACAAACAAAAAGAAAAGAAAAAAGAGCGAATGTGCTTGGCCACTGATATCTGGTCTGTATCTCATCTTCAGGGAAATAAGCTCCACCAGATTCAAATCTCTCTCCTACTAAAGAAGCCATATTTGGGTCTCCAGCAGAGCGGTGGAATAATGCTCTTTCCCTGAAGTTTCATGGAACTGGTATCTGCAGGAGAATCCAGGTCTTTCTGCTTTTACAAATATTTTTTGGATGATTCCTAGCTTGTATTTAGTAAAAATCATTTACAGAATTGAGATTTGAAGAATTAATTACTAAAATATTTAATAGTAGATTAAAACTAGTAGATTAAAAATCACCAGTAGATTAAAATTTGCAATGTGGCTAAAAAACCACTGACAAGTATTAAGAGCTCGCAAATTGAAAATGGCAAATGCCAACTGGAAATGGCAAGCTTCAAAGTCACTTTTGCCCCAAAATATTCTCTCCTTTTCCTATTGATCAAAGATAATACTAAAAACATAAGTCATTCAATTTGGCAGATTTGCTTTCTGTGTCTGTGGTCCCTAAGTGGTTTAGCTCTCCTGCATAGTACTAAGAAGGTTTTGGAAATGGAATCTCCACACAATGTCTGATCCAGTTCTGCAGCTGCAAGTGGAGGTAACATCTGTTAACGCTGATGGAGAATGCTGGTTGGCCATTATAAAACAGATTTGCCAAGCCTTACAGAAGTTCTCCAAATTAACCTGTTATTAAAAAACAGGATAGCTAACATAACTAGAGAGGAGATTAGAGCTAGATGTTAACTGGAGCTAACGTAAAAAAGAGAGGAGCAAAAGCGGTAAGAAGAGAAATCAAAATGTTTGTTCAGAAATGCCCTACGGTCTTTATAAATAGAGTCCTTGCCAGCAACCAGTGCAGGGGTTTGGGTGCAGTGGGGCGTGGTCCTTTCCAGTCCTTTGCAAAGTCTTTGTGCCTGTTTCCTCTGAGATGTGACTTTCTGTCCACCCACAGCCGTGCTTCTGCTTCATTCTGGCGCTGTGTCGTACCCTGTAGTCTCTCCAGCCCTCTCTCCCTCCACTAGCCTGGCAGCTGCCAAAAGCTGCCCAGCAGCTCCTCTCTTCTCCGGGGGTGACCTTGATGCTGCCCCTTCTAAAAGGAGCTCATGCAATCAGGAACATAATGCTCAGGTCAAGCTGCCCCAGCTTCTTTGCATTCTCAGGAGCTGTGTGATAGAAGACCTTGAAAGCATGTTGGGAATATTTGTTTCTTCGAGAAAGAAGAAATATTTGTCATGTCATTTCAAAAAAAAAGGTTCCAAAAAGGTTTTGTATTCTCCTTCAGAGAGGCAATTTTTTGGCTGGATTATGTTTTATTAATATTATAATTTATTCAGGTTTTGTTGGTTATGAACACCAAGAGTGATGATTTCATGAGAACATAGGAAATTGTACAGGTTTTTCCGTTAAGGTGGTGCTTAGTACTGACTGGACTGAAGATGGGGATACAGAAATGAAAAAGTTCTCTGTCAGTATCCTCAAATCTTGGGGTTTTGATGAAAAATGTTTCTCTTTATTTCACCTGAATGTCTCTTTGCATTATTTTGCCTCTTTTTGTTAATGTTACTCAAGTACTTTCAACTAGTGTTGGATTCTGCCTTTTGCACAAAAAAAGTTACCTTTACTTTACAGTTAAGCAATACAGTTAGTCTGTCTGTTTCTGAGACCTGAGTGAGATTTGGCCAGTGCAAAGGCCTTGGGGTTACCAAGAGTTTTACTATGATTATTTTGGAAATATCCTAAGTACATGATTTGAGCGCAAAGTTCAAAGAAGGAAAAAGAAATCTCTATATGCAGTTTAGTAATTTTTACTTAGAAAGTTAAAAAGAAAATAGATACTCTTACTAAAATGGCACTTGAGAAAACCCAGAATAAATTCATAATTCATGCTTTATTCAAATACCAGTATATTATGACAGGCAGTCATCATCATTGCTGACATACCACTTTGGCAGCTAAATACAGTTCTTAATTGTATAACATACACTTCAACATGCTTGTTCTCTCCTACTGAGACATTTTTAATGGCTTATTTCAGAGTTCAGTTGTAGCATATTTGACCTAGATTGAACTTGCATTTGTTGTATACTACTGTTTGAACATTTGTTAATAAATCTGCAGTTGGCTGTCAGGTTCCAGCTAACCAAACTATAATTGGCCTGTCAGTCAATATTCGCAAATAAATGTTGTTCATAAAAAAAACTACTGACCCAGCATTGATGTCAATTAATTAGTGAAATATATCTTCTAATATATTCACAATCCACTGTTTCTTGCAAATGTTTTGATGCTTTTGGCACTAAGACATGACTGCTTGGATATTTATTTGCATAAATAAGTAGCTATAAAATTAGTTGACTTTCAAATAGGAGGAGATGTTTAAAAAAATTTTAGCAATACAAGAAAAATGCTGCTCATCTCGGGTCCTCGAGACCTGATGGAAGATGAGTTGGTCACAGTGTGCTCTCCCTGGCAGCCCATGGGCAGTGGGATTGTTAATGCAGCCCCCTGACTCTTCTTTGTCCAGAGAGGTGCAAGGCTGGCTGGTTTCACCTGCTTAAACTATACTGAGATTCTTGCTAGATTTACTGCACCACGAGAAGTGGCTTTCTATATTGACTTCTTACTGTGTCTGTATCTTTCCCATCCTGCATGTACTTTCTCAGCTACTTCCCTTTTTTGGTGTGAAATGTGGTAACGCATCTTAGTTCCATGTGAAAAACCATTTATTTTTGAATGCATCATGCGTGTTGATAAGAGAACAGGGAAATTTCTGCGTGAGTATTTGTCTCTGAAATTACCGGGTTCATGTGGTGGGAATATTGTTTCTGGCATCTTGATTGGTTGCAGAGAATTGTTATTTAACTGCACTTGTTTTGCTGTCAAGAGGAAAGGAGGAGTAGAGAAGTCATAGTGAATTTTTTTTTGGTTCATCGAATGGATTTTAAAAATTAATGGAGAGAGAAAAGAAATGAGGAAATTAATTTTACATAGATTTATGTTTTCACATCCATTCATTCGTTTGTAATCACAAAATCTGGGCAGTATTCAAATCCCAGTAAAACTGTCAATTTTTGGTCAGTCTATTACTCTTAACTTGAATGGGCATTGAAATAATTTGCTTCACAAAATGGCTTTGTGTAATTAATAGTCAAATTGCTAACTCTGCCTAGAAACTTGTATAAGACCAAACCCATTAATTAAATTTTTTTTTTCCTATGTCTGCTTTGAATTCCTTTCTCACAAAAGAAAAATCATTTTCTTGCTAAATATGGAAATTGCTGAGTGCTTTATAACTTTTGTTGGCCTCATGACAGTCCTGTGAAGAAATTAGGTAGGGCTGGTATCTCACTAGGATGTTAAACTTACTGGGTGTTTGAAATGTGCAGCAGCTTTGAGTCTGCCCAAGGAAATACTTGAGAAACAAATGAGTCAGACCACGTGTCTAGTTAGCTACTGGAAAACTATTCACCCATGCCTTTTCCACAGAGTCTTCTGTGTGGTGATTGCCAAAGGCCACTGGTCCCTGTCAGTTGGGATGTGGGTAAGTCCTGGTGACCCCAGCATCACAATTCTGTCTCCTTTCCCTCTTCGACTGCTCTGTCAACCAGCATTTCTAGAAACCAGCACGCTTGCGCAGCGTGTGCCTTGGAGCTTCATCCTGTACCTCAGAAAACTCTGTCTTCTCCTTCTCATTTGTATCTTCTTGGGGCTCTTCTTACCTTCCTACAGCTCAGGTTCTTCCAGGCATGTCAACAGCAGTGATGGGAAAGGAAAACTAGCTACAAAGAGCAAGTACAGTGAGTTGTAATTTTGTGAGGTGGAGAAACCGACACTTGCAGCTTATGTGAATTCTCTCTTTCACTTGTGCGGGAAAAAACCAACCCCCCCAAGTCCAGTGAAGAGTCTAATATGAAAAATAAGTCTAGATAGATATTGGTTTTAAATTTTGCCTTTGACAGATGTAAATACTATCTGATAGAGGAAACAGATACTGGAATCCTTTTGCCTCCTAAATATTACACTGTATAAAGTTAAGGGTTAGTGGAAGTAAAGGATCATCATCTGGACCACAGGAGATGAAAATGCCAGTATACGTAGGGCAACCAGGACTGGAGTTAGAAAGTGTAATTCAAATACAGGTATAATTACTTTCCAACACTGCTCTTGATTCAGGTTTAGCTTGTGATTGGCTTCAGTTCTTCTGTGGGGTTTGTAAATCTGTTTTTATAGCCTTGGTCTTAATATTCAAAAGACTTGTTTAGACTTATGCATTTTCTTATCACTGTGCACTATGATTTTTAAGGAGAAAAATGTATTTTTTTTTGATGTTTGCTTTGAAAGACAAATGGCTGAAGCCTTCAAACCTAAAACGCAGTGTACAAGTCTTCCTCCTAGTAAAAAGAAAGGGATCTTTCTTTGTGTGCATTCTGTGGAAGATTGTCGTGAACCTCGATGACTGTGGGACTTGAAAAGTGTGCTGAGGAGAAAACATGGCCTTCCATGGGGCCTTGAGAGTGGGAAGATAAGTCGCACTGCTCTCAGAGAGTTCTGGAAATACGATCTGGGGAGTTCTTTGTACACAGCTGTGTCCTTTGTTGGCCATGAAAACAGGCATCTTTACATTCTTATTATCAGATAATACTGCATGAATGTTCCCTGTCTCCATCATTAGTTTCTTTTTTAATCTAGAGATTTTTAAAATTAACCTCTTCCATTGAGAGAGGTGGAAAGCCAATTTCTTTCAGATTGTAACAACTTCTCCTTGTCAAAAGGTGAAGTTGAGACTTTGAATGAAAAGGTTGCTGGAGCTGTTTATTTTTAGCATTTGTGGAGGAGTGAAAAAAGTTTTATTAGAAAATGCTGGAGTTCTATAGAATCTAATAGAAAACTATGCTTATACTGGCTGTTTCTACGGAAGTGTTGAATGTGTAGAAGAAAACTTTATATTGGATTCTATACGTTTAAACTGATTTATTTATTTCATTTTAATTAAATCCTGTAATATGGAATTCTGCATAGAACAGATTTTGTTGAAATCGATATGGTAAAATAGTGTTAAAAGAAAGCCAATTGTGTTTGGATTTCAAACTGCCAAAGATGAATCACTTACAGATTAACAGTATCTTTGAAAGAGTATATAGGACGTTTTTTGTCTAGCTGTCTTTTGTAAACTCTCCAAAAGCCTTGAATTGTTCTAGAAAAGGAAAAACAAGGTGTCAAAGAAGTAACAAAACATCTGATTTTATGTCTGCAAACATTTTAAAAAATGTTTTGAATTATTGAAAGAAAACACTGAGCATCAGTATTTTCAGTCATTTATACTTGGCTGTGAAGGGTGCAGTCTGAAGTTCAGATGACTTCATTCAAATTAGTTGCTGCTGCTAATGCAGTGTAAGGTTTAGGGTTTGCTTCTTAGAGTCTATTCTCATCCATTTTCCTGTTGAATATTCTGATTATTTACAGTATTTCTGCTTGCTGTCTATTTACATAGTAGTATATGTACATATCCTAAATTTACATGCTTAACTATTAATGCAGCACAAATTCAAAATTCAAGATGCAAATTTTTATTCCTGTGTACATGTACAAGTGAATCAAATAGTGTAGCTGTCTAACTTGTGACCAGAAAAATAGTGGCCGATGATTATGTCTCTGTGTGATACCGCCGAAGCAAAAAACCTCATCATTTGCCTTTTTTACGTCGCCGTAGGACATGATGCCATATTTCCCTCCTTATGTGAAAAAAACCCCAGCCTACTGCATGTGCAAGGAAATATCTGCATTGTAATCATGTCTGTTACCTTTTGTGGAAAACTACCATTTCTTTCCCTTAACTCCAGTTTTGCTGCCTTCTCACTAGCAATTCCTGTTCAAGGTGCTGTGAGTTGTTGCTAATACTCTGTCTGCCAAAATCTGTGGCTGTTACTACACAAAAAATGTACAACTGTGAATTACCGAAGTGTCTTAATATCTGCACAGTGCCTGGATACTGTGTAGATACCTGTCACTTGCCTTCTATATGTGTCTTTTTGTCTGAAATGGACCCGGTCTATGAACGTCGATAAACATTTTCAACATGCTGCTAAGTCCTGTTCAAAATTTTACAACTTGATTCTTTTCATTAAGCCTGTAATTGAACGTGGAAGGTGAGTTCCTGGCAATGGTGAGTAGTATCAACCCTAAATTAGTGCTCATGACAGGCATGATAACTCCATAAAGACTCAGGTTAGTGCTTGTCATTTCCCCAAACCAATTATGCACGTCAGAAGCACCTTTGGGCAAGTGGTCCTTTAACAGAGGCAGTGAAATCAAATAAGGTGGAGGGCCATAAAAAGTGTCTGATTGTGGTTTTGTTTCCAGTCTATCTTCCACCATCCTTGTGTTCTAGTTATTTCCCTGTCGTTGCTACCTTCTATTTTTAGGCTTTTCAAAGCAGTGTTCAAATCCCCTCTCAGTCTCCAATTTCTTTATAGAGTGATGAAGAGCTACTGTGACAGCACCCATGATAAGCAACAATGTCCTAGTGTTAAAAATACATACTTTATATGCAGCTACAGAAAGGCATACGTACAGAGCACATATAGCTGCAGTGTGAAATGTCTGCCTTGTGAATGACTGAAGTCTTCTTGCACAAGAAGGTAATATGTTTTGTTGATGCAGTTTTCATTACTTTGCCTTTGACTTTTGGTAAAACCGATACTAATTGAAATTGTGTGTCAGAGCTGAAAGTGTGTGAAGGGATACCTGTGGGAGGAAGAGGGAGAACAAAGTGTACGTGCCCCATGTTTACTTAAGCATAGTATAATTCTGCCAGCTGGACAAAGGGACTATGCTGCTAATTGCCCTGCTACAAGCCAAGTGGAACACCGAGGACCAAATCTGTGTAAATGACATTCAGGTTACTTGAGAAGTTTTGCAAAGCTGTTCTTCCTGAAGGAGAGACCTGGGAAGTATTGTGCCTCAGAGTTCACAGGTTTTACTAGGCAGATGCAGTTCTGATTTACTGTCTTTTCTTTACTCTTACTTCACTGTGGTCTGCCTTTTTCTGGACCAACACTGTAGGGTCAGCCTTGGAGTGTGCATTGTCCTGTTGCTGGCCCCTGAGAGGAGAATAGCTGTCTTAGTCTGGTACTGCTTATTTTTAAGCCTTCAGAAATGGTTACATTCTGTCTGATCCTGAGATCTCAATGTGGTGTAGGTGAATTAGAAGACTTTCTGGCACTGTTTGAAAATCTCACTTTACATTTACAGAGGTGGAGGTGGGGAGTGAGAGTGGTGCAGGTGTAATGAGCAGCTGTAGGTCGGGAGCTGGACTGAGCAAGTTCCCTGCTGTTGTAGACATCATGGTGACATCTAGTTGGATTCTTGCACTGCAGAGGGTAGCTGAAACACCCTGATCTTGGGATTCTTGTATCTCCAGCTGATAAACATGAGCTCAGTGTCCTTGGTGTTGAGGGTGGAGGGCAAGCAGGGTCTTCTCCGTACCCTTGCCCGGTCTGTCTTGGCTTGACTGTGAAAAGAAAATGCGCATGAGTACATTTACAGACGGCTCTGTGGTTAAAAAATGTTGATGAATGTCAAGTCACTAATACCATTTGAGGCATGCAGAGCCTTCTATCACTCATTTTATGTGTAATAAGTAACTCAGCAAAAACATCAAGGGAAAAAAACATGTAAAACTATGTATTTTTAGCAAAAGATATGTTTACAACCTAGGGTTTTAATGTGGGGAAGAATATATTTAGTGTGATCTTTAACTTTTTTCCTCACAGTTGATTTTTATAAAAGTTGTTTTTTTATTGGGAAGTGTGGATTTATAAGTAGATTTGGGAGTATTCAAGAATACAAGACAAATATATTCCTATTCTTGACTAATAAAAATGCTCTTTCAAGAGCTCCAGCAATTAGCCTACTTTTGTACAGTCATACAGCAAACATCAGGACATCGATTCTGTGCAAACAATAACAATGATTTTTTTGGTGACCCTTATTTTGCATTTCTTTTTATATTCAGTTTTGGGGATTCTGGTTCAAGAAAGGTCGTGAATTCCTCAGTCTCTGAGGAGACTTAAAAAGCTTTGTAGTACGTTAAACCAGAAAGAAGGAATCCACATTGATTGGACTGAAAAAAAAAGTGCTGCAAAACAAGCACAAATAGTAGTCATGAGCGGTTTCTTTCCACATGATTGCTCCTGTGAATTCCTTTGCCGTATACTAACCTATAAGTTCATTAATGGTCAAACTGAATGATTTGAATAGTAGTTTACCCACAGATCTCTCAAATGAATCTCTTAAATGAGATATTGGAATCTTTTGCAAGGGGTTTGAACATTGAACATGATGATAATCATCTCCTTTTTTCCTTTGTGACTACCTAGCATGTTATAACTTGACCAAGATTTCTTTATTTTAAAAAAATTCACAGAGAAAGAAATGATTTTTAAGGACTTGTGAACTAGAAACCAGGGGCTAAGTTATGGTCCTAACAAAAATGCTCCCAATAAAGCGACTTTTATTGTTTCTTTAAAATAGAAAACTTGGGCATGGCTATTGAGATTTATATGATTTAGTTGAAATGTATAGGTTTATTCTGATCACAGCTGTGATCCAGTCCCATAAATTAAGAATTTACACACCTTTACTGATGTGAGAAAGCCTATTCCCAAGGATTTACATCACTGCACATGGTCAGGTTGTTGGGTTGTTTATCCATTTGGCCAACTACATTGTCCTTTTTCGAACTAATATCACAAAGAACACAGAATCACAGAATTTTTAGGCTTGGAAGGGGTCTTGGAAGATTATTTAGTCCAACTCTCCTGCCAAGGCAGGATCACCCAGAGCAGGTTACACAGAAACACGTCCAGGTGAGTTTTGAATATCTCCAGAGCAGGAGACTCCACAAACTCTCTGGGCAGCCTGTTCCAGTGCTCGGCCACCCTCATGTTGAGGTGGAACTTCTCGTGTTTTAGCTTATGGCCATTGCTCCTCATCCTGTCATGTGCACCANGTGCACCACTGAAAAGAGTCTGACA
>VZTA01013120.1:0-25923 GCA_013398855.1 Mohoua ochrocephala
TTGTGACTTATGTTGAGGCATATCGTCCTTGAGCTGGGAGGAAGCGGCTCTGGAATATCAACCCTTCTTCCCTAAAGGACCTTTTCCCGTGGTATTCTTCCAAGAAAATTCCCTAAAGTGGCTAAAATTAGCACTCCTGAAGTCCAGGGTTACAATATTTTCCTGCCCTGACTTCTTCTTGCCCGGTACTGAACTCCACAATCTCATGGTCACTACCCAGACAAGGCTGCCCCCAACCCTCACATCCCCCACAAAGCCTTCCCTGTTTGTTAGTGTGAGGTCAAGCAGCACAACATTCCTTGTGCAATCCTCCCCTATCCATGACAGGAAGCTGTGACCAGTGCTTTTCAGGAACCTCCTGGGCTGTTCATGTTTCACAGTGCTTGTTCTGCTGCAGATGTTGGGGTAGTTAAAGCTCCCCACAAGAACCAGTGTCTGTGACTCTGAGGCTGCTTCAATCTGCCTGTTGAAGGCTTCATCCACTTCTTCCTCCTGCACAAGTGGCCTGTAGCAAACATCCACAAAACCTCATTATAATCGTTATTTTTGCCATTGTTATTTATTATTATTATCATTATAATCATGATTATCATTACTGTATGATCCTCACCATGATTTCCTAAATCCCATATTCAGGCACCATCCCTATACTCTTTCCAGGATACATTTCAGTGGTTCCACTGCATTGCCTGTGCATTTCCTTCTTAAACTTTCATTTGTCTAGGAGGTCCTTTCTGACCCACGCTGATCTCCTCGCTTGATTTCTCTCATGTATCAGGAATCAAGAGCTCTCATGCTTAAAGAAGAATGTCCTTAAAGAGCTCACAGATCCATTCATTTCCTGTGTTCCTGGAGGCAGAATCTCAGGGCGTCCTGTCTACTAATTTCTTTGAAAAAATGAAAGTTGTCTCTCCGACAATTTAACACTCTGGCTCTACTCCTCACCTAGCCCATTTCCCTCAAGATTGTGAGTACATCAGTGCACAGTCACTGAAGTTGAGGCTACCACCAGTCTTGTTCTGTCATGTTGGTGAGCAACCAGTCCGATATTGCTTCTCCTCTGATCAGACTGTGGTGAAGTCTTCAAATTTGAGGTATTCATTACCAGAAATGGGAAGAAAGCACTTAAAGGCATGAGTCTAGATGGGTTTCAAATGAGCCATGTTTTATAATGGAGACTTTGAAACATGGAGCAGAGAAGGGCAGATGCTCTTTTTGGCAAAATATATATACAAAGTCACTTGCAAAAGAGTATACTGAGTCAACCACATTTTTAAGTAAATAGATTAGTATTCTAGTTTAAATTTTCAAGTTAATGGAAATTATGAATCTAATCTTTTCAAGTTAATGGAAATTATGAAGCTAAATTTTAGGATTGCAGGTTTCCCTGATCTTACAGCAGCTATTATTCACAGAAATCACGGGCCTTTTGTGCTGACTGACATCCGATTTGTAGAGTTACAGGGCCTTTTCCAAGAGCCTTGCTGCTACAGAGAGCCCTTCTGGAAAGTACGGCCTCAGGGCATGTACCCTAGATGTTTCACTCCTCTAAAAGATGGAAGTGCTACCACCTTCAAATTAACAACCTTCTGGCAATGGAATCACAATAAGGACAAACATTTTGTTCCAACGGGATTTTTTTTTTTGGTGGCAATGCAACTGCTTTCATGAAAAATAAAGGTACAAAATGAAGTTCAGTCAGCCTAGAAAAATAAAGTATTTTAGAGTTTCACAATGACTTTTCTTATTTTTCAGTGCCTGCAAGACCTACTTGCTGCAAAGCTGTGGTTTATGAGATTCCCTGTGTGTGAGAATTGGTATCGCAGGGACAAAAAGACAGATCTGTGACTGCAGGAATTGTAAGGAGGGAACAGCTACAAAACAGCCTCTCAAGACAACTCCTTCTAGAAGGAACACCTTTCACCAATGCTTAAAGTCCCACCTACAGGGCTCACAAAACTACTGAACTAGTACTAGTTCCAACTTAATTTCTCTAGAATTCCTGGGTGACAAAAGAGTGGTAAAAGAGATCAAGATTGAGGCTAAAGGTATTAAAAATTTGCTCCCTTTTGCAGTGTTTATCTTTTTCCCTGTCTTAAAAATAATCTTGATTTCATTCCGCTTGTTTCCTTCTGCAATAAATATCCAGGCATATGCATTTCAAAAATTATGAACATATGTGTTTGGATTGAAATAAGATTACGAGAATAAGGCAAAAATATATAGAACAGGAGATACTGTAAAGTCTACATCATTATGTTTGCCAGCTTCCCAAGTCTGGGAGAGCTTCCCTTTTCTGTGTCCCCTGGATATTGTCCAAAGAAGAGACTTCAGCATATACTCATTTGAGAGCAGCAAGTCATTCAAAATAGGAGGGTGATATTTAGTCTGAGAATCACATGTACGCTGAGCCCATTAAAAAAACACATCTCCAGTCACTTTGTTTCCAAATATGTTCCTCATTTCAAATCATTTCTAGGAAAATCAACTGTAGAAACCATTGCATCCTTCCTCAGACGTCCTTCCTCTCTGCATTTCTTTCCTGGTGCCATTAGGAGGTTCGCTTATAGCTCTGTGCAAAGGGCTGGGAGCAGCTGCAGCTCTGGAGCAGCTGTGTCTGAGGGTGTTCTGCGCACCTGGGACAGATGACAGCAAAATATTTTGGGGGAAGATGCAAGGAGTTTGTGATTCCCACTGTTACTGTCTCTCCCTTCCTAAGATACAAAGCAGCTGCCAGTCTTTATGGAATAAGCAGAGGGGCTTGATCATGTCCCTAGAGATCAGGATTGCCCATGTCACTCTGAGAGGACTTTACCTTCCGAGGCAGTGGGAAAGCACGATGTCTGCCCATGCCTATTGGTGCAGGAGGTGATGGGGAGGCAAAAAAGTAATTCTGGGAAATCTGCGCATCTCCTCCTTGGTCACACCACACACAACAGTTTTCTTGGGTATACCTTTTTGCATGTATTCAGTTATTCTTTATTCAGTGGGAGAAATTAGCGGTAATTTGAATCAATCCTTTAGACAAACAGAATTTATATTGAATTTTGGTCTGGTTTTGGTCTGAGTTTAAGTAGCTTACGAAAAAAAAAAAACAAAGAAAGAAAAAACCCCCTGAAGGTACTACGTTTTAGATCACTATTATTATATTTTCTAAACAAAACATTTTCATTTCTTAAATTTGAAACCATTTTTCAAAGTCAGGTTAGATTTATTTTTAGAAGCATTAAAATTGCAGAAATGTAAGGCCATGATTTCTTTCAGATTAAATAAAACATTCCTATAGGGTTATTAAATTTCTCATGGACCTTATTTGTTTGTTTATATTTGATTCAGTTTACATCACAAATAAATAAATAAATAGCTGATTTTTCGTTCGTCTTGAATTCACTATGACTAATCTGATTAGAAAAATAAGTATTTGGCAATTTTCTTGGTGAGTAGGCACACTAAATGCCACGAATTCACAGACATGGCTTGTGTCTGATTTAAGGAAAAATGCATAGCATCGAATAATAGTAAAAGAACTTGTTATAGCTGTGCTGCTCTAAGTATAAAAAAAGAGAGGAAGGGTTTACAGTGTCAAATACCAGACGTGCTGGAAGAGCGGGCACAGCCTTCTTCCCTTCCTTCTCCCTCCACAGGCCAATAAGCCCCTGGCACTACAATCTTGTTCCAAGAGGAGCTGGGTGTTATGAATGGATGTGAGGGTTTAAATAAGTCCCTGCCTTTGGCCCAGGCCATCAGCAGCAGGCAGTAGCTTTATTGAGGTGGCCAGCACCCCAAGACTCACTCTCATTCACAACTTCTTTAATAATGGCTGAGTCAGTCTATTATAGAATGAATTATTTATATAATGGACACAAAACTAACAGACATAAGACTTAAAACAGGCTGTTACTACACAGGAATAAGACAAAAAGAGGCAATTAGTATTACACGCAGGGTTAAAGGTACCGTTAATTTTACAGGTAGCGAAGAGATAGTATAGCTTTGGATTCAATGTATCTTATCATCCAATTGTTGAAAGGGCACACATCAAAATTCTTTCCCTCAATTTCTGGAAAAGTAACCACAAAGCTGCATCCAAGCTTCAGGGAGAAGTCGTCTCGCACGTTCCCAGGGAATGTGTAAGAGACTTCTGCCTCCGTGATAATCTGTATTACTTTAATAGTGTAAAGCAGGCCTTTTGGTCACCTATGGTTTTTCTTTTATCTCTTCCCACATCTGCTCTCCATACCAAAGGGTGGATTCTTGGTTAGGTTTGCAGACCTTTTGGCACCAGGAGATGATACCTGCTGGGCCTTGCCCGCCTGGGTTACCTCTCCTGTGTGCACTGGCCACCTGTGGTGGGGAGAGGAGCAGGTATGCCCTGCCACTCTGAGTTACCTTTGAGATCAGTTCCCAGAGCTGGGAGCCAGGGCAGATCCCACGCAGGTGACACGGACTTGCAACTGAGCTGACAGTCTGGTGGAGCCTTGTGTAAGGATCAGCCCTTGGTGTGCAGCCTTACCAGCACACCGTCAATTTAGGAGTCCCCAGTACTACCAGCCCCCTACCAAGACTCTCTCATTGCAATTTTAAGTTCAGCAATAAATCTGTTTTTCATTAATGAGAGAATTAACAAGAGAGACAATCTCATTTCAGACCTATTAAAAACAAAATTAGGTATATTAAACAAGGTATATAAAGTGCTATGGGAAACTTTTTTCACCAATAACCATGACTGCAGCCAGAGTAATCCAATCTAAATTGCTATTGAAAAATTGCATCCCACAGTTTTCCTATTTCTGAAGGTCACCAGCTCCCCCAGACTAGCCATACCTTAATTTCACTTGCATTAGTTTTACAACAGCACAAGTGAAAGGCCTTTGAGAGAGTTACTTCTTTTCATCAACTCATTTTAATAAAATCAGGATCTGGTTAAGTAGGTTTAATCACACAGATACAGTTCTTGTCTCATTGACTCTAGAAGGTTGAGGTGTAAAGCAATCCAAGAAAAATCAGAATCAGCACCTCTGATTGCACTGTGGTGGAAAAGCATGTCTGATTATGCTGAAAGGGCTCGTAGCTTAGGTGGAAAATGCTAAATTACGAGCGGAATATTATGTCTAAACATGACACATAATTCATTGCACTTTCCTATATCTCACCAACATCTATTGTCATTTCTTTTTTTTTCCCTAGTTGCAACAACAAATGAAGATGTGGTAAAAGTCAAAAGGTTGAATTTTAAAGTCACAGTTCTTATGCAGATGTGCTCATTTGTTAAAGCTTAGCATTTAACCACAGGCCATGACTGGAATTTATTAACTCACTAAAAAATGATAGTATTAGGTCCTCAGACATCGCGTAGTGACTGCTTGCTTAATTATCCATATCTAAAGAGTTAAAATGGTGGCTTTTGCTGGTTTAATATTCTTCCAGCTTTCTGCTGCTGTGCAGTGTACTGTGCATTAACAACACAGGTCATTGAGTACCCACTGAAAGCTCACTCTGGAAATACCTGAAGGACACATTGAACTCTTCAGAAATCTGTGTCATAATACTTCATGTGTTAACAGAATACAAGACACAGCGATGCATAGCAAAGGATCAGCCCGGGGTGGGCATCTGAAGTGCTCTGTCTTGCCGCTGAATGCTAGAGCGAAGCATTGTAATTTTATTCCAGTTATACTTTTAGTGCCATGATGTCACAGCATAAATTTGTACTTTTGCATGCAGCTCATGCTGGTGTGATGACAGCTCTTAAAATATTGAACGATTGTAGGCCCGTCAGCATAAAATTATTCTAACACGGTGCCTTTATTAGTGCTTCAATAAATGCCTTTCTTCTTGTGTTCCAAGGTGGCATTTGCAAATGAGCTAATTTCTCAGCAGTACAATAATTGTGTTGCATTTATTTTGCAAGGTGGGGGTGGAGGAGGGAGAAGAAAAATGCTGTTACATAAAAGGGGTTCTTTTGCCATCAAAACTACATTCACCATCGTTAGGCAAGTTTAAAAAAGAACACATTAACTAAATGACTGTACAATTATTTAAATGAACTTGGTGCTTTTTAAAGCCATAGAGGAGTATAAACACTTTTCCAAGCCTTATAACAAAAGATGTGACAGCCCTCTTGCAAGAAACACTTCCTGAAAGTCAAGCGCAAACTATGTTTGCTAACTGATGACAGATATTTTGGGGTTCAGAATGCATCTACTTCAACAAACTAAATCCAAACCTGATGTCAGCTAACCTAATTCACAGGGCAAAATGCATAAGAAGTAAATATTAGGGAGGAAGAAGTTTTTAAACCGTACACGTTTTCTTTTACTGTCTTTGTCATCTAGAAAATAGACAAAATGATACAAAGAAAATGATGCATAAATGGAACTGTGCAATCATAGTGCTAACTTAACAGGAAAGACTTGAGTTCCCTGTTTCCTCGGTACACAATTTATCCAACAATTTATCTGAGAACATTTTGTGTCATGGTGTGCTTCTCATTTCTTCTTGTGTTACTTAGGCTTACAACAACTGACTTTTCAAAGTGGTGCTTAGTATTCATCATTCGGTGTTCACAAATGTGAAATCTGTTCAGTCACTGAAAGCATTTAATTTTAAGGGTATTGCTTTAAGAATATATTTTTAAATCAATTATTCCATGAGCTAAGCTACAGCTGTTATCAATGCCGCAAGTCCCTCATCCTTTCCTTCCTCTATTCCCTACTATAAATAAAGATGTTATTAAACTTAGAATTCATTCAAAGTCAACAACATCTTCTACTAAATAAAAAGTAAAATGTTTTGGGAAATCATTTGCTGGAAAGAGACTCTTATCCAACCTCTGAAATTTAAATATTTAATAAAATCTGTTCAGCAGTCCTCTGGATCTGGATTTAAAGGATCTTAGTGTTTTTAAGACAAAACTACTCAGTAGTATCTGCAGTAAAGGCACAAAAAGTGCAGCAGAAAGAAGTCATCATAAAGAAGATAATTAAAGAACACTGAAGTAATTGTAGGTTGAACTACTGAGAAGATCTGGTTTTCTCTCAATTATGCTTAAGATGTGTGTCTTGAAACATCAGATGTCGAATAAGGTTGGATTTAACCAGAGCATACGACAATACTTTTTGCTTAGTGAGAGTCAGTTGTGTTTAGACAGAATCAAGCACAGGCATAAAAAGCAGAAAAATAGGAGGAAAACCAACATGGTACTACATCTATTTTATAACCCTGAAACTGCAGGGGGTATTTTGTGAAAGAGCACAGAAGTCAGCTACTACATTTTAAGTGTATTTCTTTAGCTGCCTACCATATCTAGCTACAGCTAACTAAGAGAATTATTTGCAGCCTGTAAATGTCTGAATACTGTAAATATAAAGGCAAACTGATTGGGAAATTATATTACTGTTTAATTAAATTGCAAAGTTTTGTTACTAACTCTGCAATAAGAGAGGATGCTAACGGCATTTTTATAAAAAATATAGCTGTCAAGTGAGTTTATCTGTTTCATAAATCAATTAAGTGTTTGCCATATATATAGATATAGATGTACATAGATATCTATATCTATATACATATATATATACACACACACACACACACACACGGTGTAATTACTGTTACTGGCAACAGTAATCTAAGTGCCTCTGTAGGATGCAACAGGCATCAGTTGAATCAGTTTCACAAAACTGTTGATTTGTGACTGATGAGGCCCTGGAAGAACTTTACAGTCTTATCTACCAGTAGCAGAAATATCAATAAGGAGTGACCTTTTCTGCTAAATACAATGAATAAAAATACATAGGTAACCGTCAGTCAGTCCAAATAAATCTATCAGAGTTGCTATAGTTAGCATTGATAAAATTCTTTAGGCAAAAAGGATAAATCTTACTGATAAAAAGGTAAGAAAACAATATTTTAGAGCCGGACTTATCTACAGGTATTTCAGTATCAGCACAGATAGATTATCTAAATAGCAAGTTAATTGTGTTTTCATTACCCAGTGAAAAAAATGGAGTAGGCAATGTTTCCTTCCATAGCCAAGGAGAAAGGGGGAACTGGGGCACAGGGGGGAATTAAGCAAAGAGAGCATCTCTCAGGGCCACTAGGATTATGTTAGAAAAATTTCTAATCTTATTAATACACTTTACACTGCAAAATACTAAAAACAGGCAAGAGATCATTAAGGTCATCAAAGAAAGATAGGGAACCACTTCAGTCAGTGGCAAATAGGGAACAAAAGGAAGAAAACAAATGCATGAAGGAAATAATTACATTAATGGCAATGTGGAAGTATAAAAGATAACAAAGTCACATGTTCTGGAAATGCAGTAATCCAAAACTTAAGCATAGTGCATAACAATGCTGTCTATAAAATTCATGAATGACTGAGTTTTTAATAAAAGAAAATTAATTGAAATTATCCATTTTCGTGGGGCTCAAATCAAAATTTGAAGAAATATTCTTCAGATGAAACTTGATACTTTAATCAACCCGCAAAGAAACCTCTCATGTAGGTTTCCTTTTGTAAATTTCATATTCACAATTAATTTCTTCTCAAATTCTATTTGAAAAACTGTGAAATGTTTTATTCCATAAATGCCAAAGTGAGATATTCTGACCTTTTCAAAAGAAAGTCAAGGCAATTAAATCTACTTATGTTGATTGATATACTTTTGTGAACGTATTTTCTATGCAGTTGCATCTGTGGTTTTTGGTAAATAACTTGTCCTGCTGAAAATGTTAGTAAGCTTTGGTACATGGAAAAATAAAGCTGCAGGCAGATCATGTGCAGGACTGAGAGCTGGGACTGCTCAGCCTGGAGAAGAGAAGACTCGGGGAGAATTATCAATATGCAAAAGTATCTGAACGGAGCATGTAAAGAAGACAGAGCCAGGCTCCTTCCTGTGAAAGAGCACAGTGTCAGGACAGGAGGCAATGTGCACAGGAGGTTCTTTCCGAATATCAGGAAACATTTTTCTCTGTGAAGGTGACTGCAGATTGCACAGAGAGGTTGTGAAGTCTCTATCCCATACAGACAATATCCGGGGAAAACTGCTTAATGTTGCCCTGCTCGAGCAGGGAGGTCGAACTGGCTGAACGCCCAGAGGTCCCTCACAACGTACCTCAACCATCCTGTGGTTCTGTGATTCCATGGAGGTGGGGATAAGGAGTCCACTCCAAATCAACCAGTGATGGTCTTTACCAGGAAAGACTTCCGTTCCACTAACTTTCAAAAAAGAATGCACATAGTTAGGACTTTCAAATTTTAAGATCAGAGTATGAGGGTTCCTGCAATTATAGATTCTCTTCAAGCCCCAGGGTTGAAGGTATTCTTAAGAAATTAGAGGGAACTAAAGAATCCACCCATGTACCTCTCACAGAAATCTCAGGCTTTGAGAATTTCCCTTGCTTTGAAAGACTGAAGGTTCTTACTCTTAAAAGAAGAGATGCTCCAGTGTGGGAGAAGTAAGAGGACCGGCAAAGACCCAAGTGATGTAATGGCAACCCTCTGAGACTGGGTAGGCAATTTGCAGGCCTCCAGGAAGTAGGGGAGAGCTATAGCTATTCCTAAAAACACTAGTGGAATAGCAGGGGAGTCCTTTGGGAAAGTATTGCACATGGGGGAAGGTAGAAGGCCAAGCTCTTGATCCTCAGAAATGGGGGATTCCTCGTTGGTGTTTGCAACTGACTTACTGCATAAAAGGAACATAATGACTTAGCAGTGGCACTTAGTAAAAGGAAATAAAATCTTCAGCTCCACAGCTGACGGGTCAAAACCAGCTGGAGGGCTGGTCACAGGACACACAGCCCCAGCTTCCTTGCTGTCAGTGCAAGAGTCACAAAGATGTCCACTTTGAAGACAGTATGGTAACCTCAAGATACATTTTACTCTAGTGAGTATTGTGGGCCTACTTTTTTTTAGCAAACTCTAAATTAAAATACCTCAGTAATACAAATGGTAGGAGGACAGCAGGAAACTGATTCTCAATCACATTCTTAGTTTCATCTTCCCACCTAAACCTCTTATGAATTCCCAAGCTGCTACTTGTATTTAATCCTTAAGTCCTTTTTCATTTAAATGTCATTTCTTCCCTGCTAGTGCACTTATGGAGGATTGTCTTCATAGAACAGTTGTGTATTTCTAACTTTTTCTTCCATCCAAAAGGCAGAACATACACATTTTACAGGTAGAATACAAGGATGTCTGCCTCTTTCCTTCAGGCTACAAAACCACCCACCTTTGACTGAGCACATAAACAGAGCCACCCGAATGCTGGCATCTTTTAGTGTTTTCCCAGCTTTTTCTCTCTACTCTTCTCCCTAAAAGAACAAACCCATTCTCCCTAAACTCACAGGGAATGAATACTCATGGAAGCCACTAAAGCAGATCAGATCAAACCTCCTTCTAACTTAGTAACACGTCTCTGGTAGCAACCAGTACTGGAAGTTCAGGAAGAAGTATAAGACTGGAGCAGATATATTTCATCACAGCAATCCCCCAGTTCCCAATGACTGACAATCTCAAGACATCATGAACAAGCGGTGTTGTCTTATTCTTTAATAACTCACATTGTACATTTTCACGTACTAGTACTGCAAAAGTATTCATGGATCTACTCAATTTACCACACCAGCCAGATTCATAACGTACAGACCTCACGATAAAACACCACCATCCCAAAAATAAAATCAAATCACAAACAGAAAATAAACCCTCAAAACAAGCAATAAAAAGCCATCAAAACCAAAGGAAAAAAAAGAACAAAACAAAACAGAACAAAACAAACAAACAAAAAAAAGGAGTAAGGAGTCACTGACAAAAATATAATTAAGATCCATAGTTTACATTGTTTGGTAGCTGACTGCTCATTCTAACCATGAAGGATAGATACACCCTTTTGGCAGACCTGTTAAACAAACAAAAAATGTAGCATTTGAAATACAATATGGTATCTCTTCAAGGCTTGATTTTCAAAATGTAAAATGCCCATTAATGCCATCCTAAGTAGTATGACCTACAGGTGTCAGTAATTTATAGAATAAAATGGTGCCTACCCCTGCAGTCTTTCAAACCAGATGTTAAAAAACAAGCAGACAATATACTGACAGCAGTGTGCAGAGGCACATCTGACAAAGTGAGGATTATCAGCAGGGAGAGGAACCTGGCTATTAATTCACTAATGAAAGCTTTTGATGTGCTATCTTAGAATCCTTCCAGTCCTGTGTCTGGAGCAATTTTCCTTTTCCTACCTACCAAGTGCCCTCTGTCTTCTTTTTCAGATTTCTCCTAACATGCAACTCTTTGTGCTGTTCTTTCTCCCTAATTTAAATCATGAATAATAATCCTTACACACTGCCTTTCCTGAACTGTTGTCCTGTGTTTTGCTGTGAATTTCTCCTATCTCATTTAGACCATAAGCTTTTCAGATAGGGCATGCATCTTGTAAATTTATGGTGTTGCTAGTGTGTTTAATGCTAATAATGTGCAGTGACAGGGCAGGGCAGATTCATAAGCAATGCCCTGAAAAAGAGGCAGCTATTGAATTCATAATCTGGCACTTCATATTCACAAGAGAAAAAAAAGCTGTCATCTCAGAATAGGGGATCTGCTATAAAAGGAATGGTTTTTTGCACTAATGGTTATCAAGAATTCATACATTCCACTTCATTATCAATTCCATATATTAGTGACTATTTCCTGATGTTACTTGTACCATAAAGCTCCTGCTAAAGTCCATTTGATCACTTGTGTTTTTAAAAGAAAGGTTTCACAAATAAAAAGTAAATTAGACCCAAGGCATATGAGCAAAACACCCACATACTCCTGCCCATCAAACTTCATAATGCAGGGAAAAAAACAACTTCATATGTAAAATAAGTTAGAAAGTTCCTCCGTGATACTTAAGAAACAACATCTGAGTCATACGAGGAGGGTGAAAGGAAGCACAGTGCTGGGTGGTTTAAACAAGGGAAATGCTTGGGAGCTATAGTTTCTGCTCGGGACCTGTAGTTTCAGAAGTAAGATGAAAGACTTCATCAAACAGAAGGAGGACTTGTAGGAAAAGTAATTTCTTTACTAAATTGTTGGGGGCCAAAATACTATTTTTGAAGAGCCCATTTAATTACAGTTCTGATCTTAAAGTGAGGTGAGTGCTCCTGGCAAAGGAGCTCACATTCTTGCTCATTTTTCATCAGCACCAACATTTCAGCAGCACCAGGTGACTGCCAGTTCTAAGCACAATGTAAGAATTTACTTCAGAGTACTAGGATGCCTTGCTGTGTGTGCTCTGATGCTCCTTAAAAGCGGTAGCTAAAGATAGCACTAAAATGAATGACTCCCAGAAAAAAAAAAAAAAAGAAAGAAAAAAAAAAGAAAGAAAGGCGAAGAGAAGAGGCCTGCATTGATCCAGGATAGCTTAATCCAGAAAGAGAATTTTTGTTGAGACTTCACGGCAGGGAACATGAAATTCGGCATGAAAAACATGCTCAGCAACAGTGTTTCCTGCTTCTTCAGGAGCGCCTGCACGCCTGCTTGCTGGGACACCAGAGGCAGGGCACGCAGTGGTACCCACATCCAGCAGCTTGATTACCCACTTGTGCACCCACAGGAAACTTTCCTCCAGGATCCCCACTTGTACCATCCTCCCAAGCTGCTTCTTAAAGGAGGAGAACTTGTGGGAGGCCCTCACAGACCATGCTTCCCTCAGCCCTTCTCTTTAATCACAGCACAACTATGATGGAGTTTGGCAGCAGAAAAAGCTTAACCTGTGGTAATTGCCTTGGACATCACATCCATGACATTAAAATAATTTTTTAAAAAATTTCTTTTGATTCCTCTCCACTCTACTAATAGCCAGTCCTCTGGAGTAATCAAGCCAATTGAAATTTTTCTGCTGTGGGATAATGCAAGCTTAGACTCTTTTTCTTTTTTTTTTCCCTTGGCAGAAAAGGGGGAGGGAGGGAGGGGAGAACTCAACTATAAATCTAACTAAGTTAAAGCACTCTATGGCATTCATAGTCAAGCTTTTTCTTACCCCAGATCAAACTAATAATTACAATGCTTAAAGGAAGTAAGGACAGTAATTCCAAAATATGGCGAGTTGTTGCCAGTACTAACCTATCTAGATTATACTGTACCTCATAAGTACCATTTTTATTTGTATTGCATACCATGTGTTTTATAAGAAAAACAACTATAAAATACAAAAAACAGCAACAGGGGGAAAAGGTAAAAAAATAAGTAAGATACAGTAACAAAATAAGATACGAAATAGGGATTAAAAGTACTGATTGCAAAAGTTGTAAAATTAATTTTCTTATTTCTCCCAACAGTTTCACATGACCAAAAGTATCCACCAGGCTTTCTGTTGTGATTCCATTCATCAAATATCCACAGTTAAACACATAAACCACCTGCTGTTCTCTGTCTGTGTCTGTGTTTGGTACAAGGTGAGTTCTTTCTTGGCTCTTGCTTGGGTGTCATGTTAATAAATATAATAAATAGTTGAGGTAAGTGAGTAGTTTGTCACCATTAATGATGTATTTTTCAGACAATACATGAAGTAAATAACTTAATCTCAGTGGTGTAACAGGACATGAGTAGAATTTAGTTTCAAATACCTCTTCAGGAGGTATATATACTACCAAAAGCAGGCTCCACAATTAAACTTTAAAGAAAATATTTGTGCAATCTCACCTTTATGGAGCAAATGCAGCATCCTACATCGGGCTTCCAAAAGTATCTTTCTATATCTCATGGAAATATTTTCCTAAGCAGCCTTGATCGCAGATGCTGACCAGGTTAAAAAAAAAGAAAAAAGAAAATAAAAATCTGGGGTTTTTTCCCTGAAACAGGGAGTCCTTAAAAATACTTATCAAAAAAGCAGAGAATTCAGTTTTTAAAAAAAGCTCATTAAATGGCAAAGAATTTTTTTTCTCAATACTGTCCCTACTCAAAATTAACAAATATTTTTATGCTGAAGAATATACCCACATAAACCAAGAAGATTAAAAACATTTTTACAAGATTTTTGAAGTAATATTTTTTTACCAACTAAGTTAATATGCTCGTATATACACTTCTGAAGGAAACAGAGATGGAAATATTCTCCAAAAGAAGGAATAACTCTGCCATCATCAGTTTTTTACTCCTTCTTGAAGTTAAATGATGCTGTGCCCTAATATTCCACCTGCTACAGTCTACAATTTCTATGCCAATTAAGATGGTAACTAAATTTTCCAAAGACAATACCTAACTGAGAATGCTCAAATGAAAAGTTGTTCACCTTCAGAAGTCTAAAAATGCTCGGGTTGTGCCCCACAGGACACAATCTCTTGCCGATCCAACTCTGACACAACCAAAGCAGTGCCAAGGACTAGCTTTGCCTTGGTGATGTGCTAACAACAGCTCTTGTCTTCCAGTTCAGCATAGCCAGCCTGTACTCTTGAGAATAACAAGAGTTAATTGAAAATCCAACACAGCTAAAGAATGAAGTAAAAAAGAGAGTCTCCTCGAGAGAAGGAAAATCATAAAAGATACTTGCTTCAGAATGAACAATCAATCTTTCCTTGGCTGGGAAGGAGTTTAGAGTGGGCCAATAAAATGCTTTGTGAGCATTAAGCATACAACAGGCGGTGGATAGGGCCTTAGACAAACCCCAGCTTGTAAGATATGTCTCTTTAAAAGGGGGGAAAGCCTAAGGACATGTTTTAGAGCGTGCTTAGGTACAGCACTAGGATAAGACTGCAGCATCAGCCGAGAGAGGCTTGTGGTCTGAAATATAAATCAAGTAGAAAACGCTTGATATCCTTACTCCCTTCTTTGGAAGAATAAATGGCGATAAAATGGCTGAGGTTTAGTGTATGTGACAACAACTATAGGCATTTTTACTGCTGAAAATTCCATACAAAACTTTTATGACCTTATTCACACTGAGGGGGTTTTTTTTAAGGCAGTGAGTAAGAAATTAACCACGCATTTCGTTAATGTCAGTGGCAGCTGAGAAGCTGCTAGGAATTTCAGCTAGTTCTCAATATGAATCCTTCTGCAGGAACTCCTTCCATCTGCAGAAGGCCAGAGAATAAACTAGTTCCTTCTAAACTGCAATGGAGCAGGAAATGCTGATTTATTTTTCCCTCTGTTTCATGGAAGGGTTTTCTCACAGAAAGTTAAAAAGAAAGTGAAGGCTTCTTTGTAGTGCCTTGTCCCTCTCAGTTAAGACTTGCACGTTACATAGCCTCAAAAAACACTATTTCAGAAAGATTTCTAAAAATCCAATCCAGTCCAGTGCAGATTTCAGCAACAGAAAGTCTTCTTAGTAACATAAACTCAAAACAGGGAGCAGAGACAAAGCCCTCTGCTGCAGCTTACCAGCATGGCACACTCTGTGCCACTCCTTCCTCCTGTCCCAACCACCTCTTAGTGCCATTGCAGCTTCCTGAGGTACTTTCCATAGAGAACAGCTTCTCCAAGATCTTTTTTTGAGAAGTAGCCTTTTCCTGCGACATTCTTCCCCTCCATCCTCAATGCTCCCCTCACAGAAATGTTTCCCGATGCTTTGTTTTAAACATCAGGATAGCACAATGCATGGGCAATGTGGATACAGAAATGGACCTGCTGCACTACGGCCACAATGGTCAAGTAGGAACTCGCAACAGACCAATAAACAGGCCTTTCGAAAAAACCAAGGAAATAATAAAATAACAACAAAAAAGTTCGCCTCCTTGCAAAACAAACAGACAGCAAATGCATTTGAATTGTATAGTTCTGCCGTTCAGAAACGCTTACGATACGTCAGAGGACTACATCATATTCTTTCACACGGGTACAGAGATACACAGAGCCATTAGAAAATAAATGTGTGCGCTGTCAGGCTGTCCTTTTGCTGAAAACCGCCTCTGGCTGCTGCGCATTCAGTTACAACGTTGTGCCTGGTTCTTTTGAACAGTTTAATTTTAAGCAGGTTTTCCTTTTGAGTGAGGCAATCAGTTAAGAAATCAATGTGCGAAAATAAAATCTGTCTTTGAGGACTTTTCTATTCTCTTTCGTTAGGGAAAAAATACAAGTAATGCTGCAAAATATAATGCTTATGGTTAACAGTTGACTTAGTCAGTCTTTTCTAAACAAAATAGGAATACATGCTTATAAATACATCTCACACAATGAGAGGAAGCAGCTGAAATATTTTCTTCTTCTCCGAAAAAGTCTTTTTTTAGCATCATGTGAGAAACTTTAGTGTGTACTGACGTTTTTTGCTTCAGAGTTGTTTTCATGGATGATGAAATGAAAACACTCCTTATAACGTACAAAGCAGAAGTCATCGTTTCAGTAATTCCTCTTCCAACTAATTGCACTAAATGAACTAGAACATACGCATTCAGGACATCACAACATCATCTAGCATCAGATATAGTGAAACTTTAACTGTCTTTCAGGTTCAGGGGTGTTCTTTACTTGTTGTAAGTACCATTTAAAAAAATTTAGAATTTACTTATAAACATAGTGAAGGGTAAGTATATAATTCGTAAATCTGAGGTAAAGTGGGATGAGAGAGTGCCACTGCGCTCATATAAATATAAGCAATCGAGTAAGAACATTTTCAAGAATTTACTATCCCTCAGCAGAGACACCGTAAATTGTTTGAGATGCTATTGTAAAAAATAGTGATGATTTAAGGTAGATGATTTTACTTTGCTGCGGGAAATAAGAATACCTTTGTTAAATTTGTTAAATCTGTTAAATTCTGTTCACCTACAAGCGCTCTGGGAAGGCCTCGGCCGCGGGTCGGAGAGCCGGCTGAGAGTCAGTGGAGTCACCTCGAGCGTGAGGCAGCGATTGGCTGAGGAGACGCGGGGACACCGTATGAACAGAGAGCTGATTGGATAAAGAGACCGTGAACAATAACGGCACAGCGGCAGGCAGCCAATGAGTGCTTTCGGTTCGGTTTCGGTTCAGTTCTGTTGAGTTCAGTTGAGTTTGGAGTATGAAAGAGACTCTGCTCGCTACAATTAATGGTCTTCGGAGGCACGAGGAGGTCGGCGTGTCTTTGTTCTCCGTTGCTGCACTTGGCAGCCTCAGTAGGTTAGAGGCACACTTACTCATTCAATAAGCATCAGCGTAAAGGAAAAAACCTCCTAAGGTAGATAGATGAAGAAGTCATAAGATATGAACTTTGTTGTTTGCAATTGTCTGACTGTTTATGCCTTCATAGGAGGATAAGAACCTCTACCATTGTGGGTAGAGTAGGGTCAACAATGTTGTTTGTATTATTTTTCCTTCCTACTGCTTTTAGTACTTAATTTCTCTTCTGTGTAGCCCTAACTGCATCTATTTTAACCTAAGATGTGCATGCAAGAGCTCATTTCTTGGAATCAGATTGCACAGCTGTAAATATTTGGGAATCAGCATGACTTGCAAGGCTCATATTAGCAGTTATTTGAAAGCAATGTTGAATAAGTTCTAAATTTTTCCCTGTAGCCTCGACTACAGCATTCCCCTGTGTCCCACAGGAAGTGGTATTATATTTCTCATCTCACTAGTTTCATGTCATGCAGATTCTCCAAACAGCCAAAGGCTGGTCTACCAGCTTGATGATGAAGATAAACAGTGTAACGAAGGCTGTAATACCGCATCAGTTAAAGAGATGTCATTCAGTAAACTTCTGCCTGAAGGCAAGTATGTCATTCACAAGATCTGTGCTGTCAATGAACCTGCCCCAGCTATGCTCTGCTGCACAGCACAGTAAAGCTTGAGACACGGATTCTGGGTGTTATCTTCAGTCCATCCCTAATGAAGATCCTGTTAGTTGTCAGTATGGCAAGATGGTGACTGGTACGAGAGGACTTCGTGCTGCCTTGCTGCCACTGAAAGACTGTTCTTTCCTGTGCGGTCTTCTCGCAAACAGTAAAAATTAAAAAAAAAAAAAAAAGGAAAGTCCTTGTACCTGGAAATGAGCATGTTTTCAGCATGGCTGAGTGGATTGCACCTGGGATTATATCTGAACTGAAATAGTCAGAATCAAGCTTTGACAAAGAGAAGCCTCTATTCTGTCATTTGCCACCAGACTCTTCTTTTTAATTCTGTGTGACTGGAGGAGTTGGTATTGAAATGCATCTTCTCCTACTATTATCAGCACACTGCTGTAGTTTTTCATTAAACTACCTTAATTGTTTAAAACTTGAATTCAATTCCTCATAAATACTGCCTAAAATCAATTCAATGTCAGGCAACAGCTGCAACATTCACTGCAACTGGTTTCCAGAAAAATAGTTAATTCTGAAAAGTGTTAACAGCTTCAGACTTCAATTGAAAGATTTAATAATCAAAATTTTAATTTACTCCCCCTTCCTCCCTTCAAAAAGTTTTAAGATAGGTTAACCTGTCAAGAGCAGCATTGCTACTGATCCAGCTGAGGCAGAGAAGAAGGTTGTATATCCTCATTATTACCATAATTGGCATCTGGAATCTGTTCAAAAATTCTGATTTACTTTGTAGCAGAGGATTATGGCTGAATTTGGAGTACTTTATGGTCTGGAGAGGCTTGTGAAATTCAAATATATAAACTGTCAGTTAAACATTTCATGAAAAGCCCTACCTTATACTAATCCAAAGTAACATGAACAAATGCTTGAGGGGATGAAAATCCACAATATGTTTTGGTAGCTAACCACTTACAGAAACATTAACATTCTTGGGCAGGTTTGCTCTCTGAGCTTCTGAAGTAACTTTAGAGCCAGCAGGATTCAGTTTCTAGCAGATTTCCAGCCCCCTGAAAAAAAAAAATTCAGTCAGAAGCCTCTAGTATTTATGAATTATTAATGTTGGCTTTCTTTACTTTTTTCCTTAGTTTTGCTTTTGTGTGCCTGTTCAGCTAAGTAATTCAATAGACTGATAGAGACATGAATAGATATGCTAATTAACACCAAGGCTAACCTTTAAAGTTCCTTAAAGCTGTCAGCTTTCAATGAAATATTTTCATTTTTCTTTTTCTGAACTGGAATACAAACATTATTTGTACACTTAGTGCCAGCAGGGGTGCCCCCAGGAACCAGCTTTTAAGATTTTTTTCATTGTGGAAAACAGTTTAAGAAAGGTGTCGATTTTACAATCCTCATTTATAGTCCCTGTCATGGGAACGTGTTCATGTTGTGCCAGTAGCTTCCCTCACTTCTCATTACAGTCATCATCTAAACAAGGTGTGGAGATTTGAACACCTTACATATTGTCCTCATGAAACAGAAAAATCTGAAGTGGGGGATAAAGAGAGAGCAAAAGGGAGGCTTGGGGACCTGAGATGCTGCACTAATATATGTATTGAATGTAGAAGGAAAATGTCTTATATTTAAACAACAGCTCAAAAACATTTTTGATAAACTGAATAAAAGGCAGATTCATTTTACAATCCCCACTTTACTCTTCTGATAAGTTGTTCATTCCCAAGTTTTTAATGCATGAGAAAAAGAAAAGCACCTTTACAATCCAGCAGTTACTGTGTTATATCCTTTCTGGTCATTGCTAATCTATAAATATAGGTAGCCACGAAACCAAAGCATTTGGTAGCAGAAACAAAAGAAATCCCAGTGTTATTCCTATTTGTCTGAGTCAGACTCCTAAATGCAACAAGTTGAAACAATGAGAGCAGAGTTCCAAAGACTAAGTACCAGCTTCTGTTAAAAGATAACTGAACTCTTTTCCTCTCTTCTATTTTTCTCCTTCCTCCTTTTTTATTACAATTCAGGAACCACCAAACTTCGCTGAAGTTCAACACTGTGATTTCTGCATTCCTGTTCAAATGAATAGGTACTCTGAAGCTAAATTCACAATCTGTTGTGAGATCTCAGGCACTCAATCCAGTGAGAAACTCAGGCGCAGCTGTTCCTGTTTTGAAAATACCTATACTTTAGGTATATTCCAAATTGCAATTACAAGATTTGGACGAGAGCCTGAACTTTTGTCATAAATAAACACTTCATGTTCACAAATACACTGCCTAAAGCAGCTACAGCTTGGACCTCTTTTACTTGATTTGGGCATAAAAATTTGGTCTTTGAAACACAGGGAGTTTGTACACAATCATTTTGATAAAAATTGTGGGGTTTTTTCTTTTTTATTATATATATTAATATTATCCCAGCAGGGTAACCGTACCAGGAAACTGATTTCCTACTTCAAATGAAGCAGGTAGATTTTCAAAGTATAACTTACTTGATTTTGATCATAGTTAGGCCCCGGAATTAGGCTTCCTACGGCCAGGTGCTGTAAAGGCCTTAGATAGCAACACATCTGTCCAGGGCTAAGGCAAAGGCCCGAAGCAGCAAGTAAATAGACTGACTGGCAGAGTGTGAGGTAACAGTAAGTGTTCCTTGACCCATTACAAACCGTGTGGAGTTTTCCTGCTGCAGATATTTTTATGTTGGCTTCTGAGAAAATTTTTCAAATTTGAATCCAGTCTTGGCTATCTTATAATTTGATAAGCAATCAGCAGATTTTACAGAAACGAAAAACCTGCTTTTACACACTGTTTGTGACACAGTGATCTCATTCAATCCATGGACTGTGCTATAACATGAAAATGCAAAATATATGCACTATATTACATAAAGAAAAGAACCTCAGGAACAAAATGCTTGTCATAGCAAGTATTTTAAAGATATCCTTCAAGTTTTTATTTCTTCTGTCCATAGGAAGATTCAGTGAGACAAACCCCAAAGAAATAAAAGTTCTTCTCATGCTCAGGTAATAAATTGATGTTACCTTCACTACTATCCATAGCAGACTTACTACTGTAGTGAAATGAAGGTTTATAAATGAAAGTTATGCAATATTTACTTAGCTTCTTTCCCATCATTACTTGTATCACAAAGGCTCCTCTCTCTATCTGTACAATTTGCACTTTGTCTGCTTTTTTCAGGTCCGGTTTGCTGAGTAATTTTCTCTTGACCCTTCCATCAAAATAATGAGAAAATGTTCTTTCTTAGTCAAATATGATGTTTTGCTATATGTCTGGCAGCTAATTCCAATGACTTGCTTGTAAACTATTTCCTGACCTTCAGTTTGTTCAACTTAATTGTGGTTAGTTGAAAAACCTGGAAAAGATACACATCTTTCCATGAGTGATGTCCAGTGAACAGCTTGCCTGAATGTATGATCAGTTAGTTCAGCAGACGAACTTTCCTTTCTTTGTCCCACATATTTCCTCTACATCAGTATGACCAGCTCAGTCCAAAACAGTAAACCCCAACCTATTCTGACTGCCGTTGACAGGGACACTTTTTAGGAACTAAGTCTGGGTTGCAATATCCAGTCTTTCTAGAGATACTCAGGTGTTGTGTGAGCCTTTCTTAATGTTTTTTTTGTAATGATTATAACTTTCTGGCTTGATTAATATTTAAAAATACTGTAAAATATTGGATTAGGTAACTAATATTTTTTTCTAGGTAATTACCTCTTATTGTCTTCTTTTATATTTAGAACAGGAAATAAAAAGAAAAAAAAGGCAACAAAACCAGACAGTCATTTTCAAGATTGCAAACCTAAATATTGCCATTTTTATAATAATCTTCTGAGTATCTCAGGGTTGTGGCCAATTTTGTCTCTCAACTGTATTTATTATTAATGTTACCAATAAGTGACATTTTACATTATGCTCTTTCGTCTAAAGAGTCACACTGGGCTGAAAAAGAAATACTACTCTTTGAAAGATGAGAGAATCTTCAACAAATTCCACATAGTGCTAAAGATTCAACAAGGTCATTAAAACACCTTCATTCCCTTGGTTATAGAGAAGAAGAAGAATGAGGATAGAACTGGAGTGACTGGCCAAGTGTTTATCACAGTGCAACTCACATTATTGCACAGGTGGAATATAGGAACATTTGAAAATAAAAGCTGCACTTTTTTTATTCTAATCAATTCACAATAGTAGAAGAGATTGACAAAACTCATAAGAGAGAAAATTTGTGCAAAGACAGAAAAAATATTTAACAAGACCACATACTAGCCAATTGTAGAGCCAGGAACATATTGAACAGCCTTGAAAAACAAACTCCTGCATTGTAACCATTTTGAATAACTACGTCAAACAGTCAGACATGAAGTACATTTAAAACTCCCACACTGCTCTTCCCAATGAAAAGTGTAAAAGATTATGCATCTCCTTTACAAAACATAAATGTAAACTCTTAATGTAAAATTATAAAGTTCCAAAGCTAGAAAGCACAACCTGCTATTTTTCTAAGTTGAGTAAGATCAATAGTACATCACATCCTCATTTATTATTTTAGTTTAGTTAACGACTGTGGGTTTTATGCTCACGATATCATTTCTATGGCAATGATCACATATGCCCATACTTTATTTTAGAGAAAGGGTCCCATACCTACAGTCAGTCAGACTTGAAGTCACTGCTAATTCTCTAATGGGACTTTAACTCTTGGTTCTCCAGAAGCCATCCAAAGCTATATGAAGTAGGAAGTGAGTAACAGTGAGATGAATAAGATTCATAAATTTGTAAAAGTCAACGCTATTGTGGAATGTTGCAAAATCACACCTATATGTACATAAGGTTCAAGTGTTCTCTCTCCCATTCTGCTGCATTTCTGCAAGCCTCTAGACCTTGGTAGTTACCAAAAATATAATTCTAAAGGACTGCAGCCCCTTGTTCTTCTCTGCCTAATGGAGAATAATTTCCTCTGTTCTGCAGAATGTTCAAAAGACATTGTCTCAAGAAAGAAAGAGTTGAGAACAGGCTTGTCAAGGCTGAGTAATCCCATCCCACTTTCCTTTTCTCAACCCTTCCACATCTGCTCGTGTCTGTGAGGCTACACTACATGTTTTGGATTTTGGTTGCTCACCTTCTAGGGAAGCACTGAGCTTTGAGAGTTTGTTTTTCCTGCTAGAAATATTATTGAAAGAAAATTAAAGAGCTCACCTCCCTAATTTGTGAACAGGAATTTGTGTTCAAGCAGAATACTTTGAAATAGAAATTGCTGATTTACTATGCATAGTTATGATCAACAATTTTCAGGCCTCAGAGTAATCTTCTCCTACGAGTTCCAGATGGGCACACGGTATTGGAATACTATGGCTCTAATACAGAATTCACCAGGTTTGTAAATCATCATAAAACCCGACACATATTTAGTTCTATGAAAATATACCACACTGGGGGGAGGCAATGTATAAATAAATATATTACACTGAAACTCCATCACAGCTGTGCGACTTCATATAGCAGATCGCAAGAATAAGCAGAAATACTTGATTGCTTGAATGCTGCTGGCATTTGAGATATTCAAGAAATTGCCTATTCACTTAACTCTCTTGTTAACTCTGACCTTCCAGACGTTCATTTCAAATCAAACTGTGTTATTCTGATCATGCTATCAACATCGACATTTCTATTAAAAAGAAAACTCATTAGTTTGACAAAATCTCAGCATTAAGATATCCAATCCCACATGCTTTGTGCCCCTCTAGTGTGTTAAATGATATGATTTGTTATCACTCGCAACGTATATAAGAGTTATACTTTTGCAATTGATATGGACGTGGTTGCAGCAGCCAAGAGAGATGAGATTACAGGATGAAAGTGTTCAGTATCAGTAGCTGAACAAAAGTCACATTAGAAAAAACTGTACTTTGTTTTTTTCTCTTCTTCGCAAAACCTACTGACTCATCATCCTTTCCTTAATAAAACTTCTGTGCCTGTAGTGGATAATCATGGAACAAGGTGGAGCAAGTGTGGGAAGAGAGGAACAGACTACCAATTAAAAAAATGTATGGATTATTTTTCTAAGGAGGCCTGTACCGGCAAGAAGAGAGATTTGGTACTTGGTTCTGAAATGAAAAACCTAAAGAATATTTCCGAACATGGATCAAGAGGAAGCCAGGTTTCCAGGAAGCCCTGAGGGAAAAAAAAAGGCCAAAGCATAAGTTAGAGGAAGATATCATCAAATCAGCACAATCTCATTGAATGAGAATCAGTGCCAGCAGCTGAGCCCTCTGTAATGAAAAGGACAACCTATGTCAGTGAAGATAAGAGGACTTTCCACCTGAAATAAGCTATGGAATTTGGGCTGAGGTCACTTGGGGTGGATTGACTTTGGCTGGATGCCAGGCACCCACCAAGCTGCTGTATTGCTCACTCTTCCAAGCTGGACAAGGGAGAGAAGATCAGATGGAAAACAACTCATAGGTTGAGATAAGGCAGTTTGCTAAAGCAAAATGGAAGTTTCCACATGCACAAGTAAAGAGAAAAATAAAATTATTCTCTGCTTTCTATCAGCAAGTGATGTTCAGCGTTCAGCCACTTCCTGGGAAGCAGGGCTCCGAGATGAGTACAGTTATCTCCAGAAGGCACACATTGTAAATAACAAATGCCCCCCTTCCTCCTCCTTCCCTTAGTTTTGTATCTGAGTGACATCACATGGTGTGGAGCGTCCCTTTGGTCAGTTTGGGTCAGCTGGCCCAGCTGTGTCCCCTCCCAGGGCCTTTTCCATCCCCAGCCTGCTGATGGGGCAAAATGTTGAGAGACGTGGCTGATGTTGTGCCAGCACTGATCAGCAGCAGCCAAAACACAGCTGTGTTATCAGCACCTTTCTAGACACCAGTGCAAAGCACTGTGAGGGCTGCTGTGGGAAATGAACTCCAGCTCAGCCAGAACCAACACCTCACATCACATCAACAATTCTGTATTTTGGTCTTCACATATCTTCTGATGATGTTTGTATTGGAAGGCAGATAAATTTCAATCTGAATAATTATCTTCTGAAAAAGGTCTTTCTAAGACTCCTGAAACTATAGTTTCAATTAAGTATGGTAGTAATTTTCCTGTCTTGTCTCCAAGAGTAGAGTATGATGGTGAGCGGCTACGCTGTTCCACCTAAGGAGTGGTTGTATTTCACTTACCAGAAAAGTGAATTGCTTAGTGATCCTTATTTTTTTCAGAATAAATTTCTAGCAGTTAGGTCGGTCTTGTAAATCACTTTAAAATCCTATCTACAAAACATACAGCTTTAATTTACACCAATACACAGATGTACTGGGTGCATACAAGTAAGAACAAAAATATTCTAGATGACTGCACAGATACCTTTACCTAGAAGGATATTACACACTGTGTACCAATGTGTATTATTCAGCTTCAAATGCCTAGACGTAAAGAGAAAAACCCCAACTTGCTAGAGGAAAAGTACATACAAACAATTAATTAAAGTTACATATCAAATGATCCTAGTGGATGTAAGTATAGAAATGTCTTAGTAGACTATTAAATTGTAACAAAATGCTGCCTAACCCAAACAGCATAATGTATACATATTTCAGTTCCTATATTATCTTTATCACACTCCTTTTGCGTAGGGCAACAAGAAACCTAAGATACAGAGGTTAATTTAGGTAACAACTACCAAAATTCACAATTGCATTAGCACCTATTAAGAGTCATTGTTCATGGAAATTTTAATGATACATTACAGAGTGAATAAAAGCAGAATATGATTAGGAATAAAATTGTTTCCATGTATGCTGACAGGACTGCTGAGCATAATTATACATTTCTAGGGCGACCTGTTTGGAGTTTACTCCATAATTTTATGTAAATTTTGAATTACTTCATTTTTTCAGGTTAAATGCTAATATGTTATTTCATTGCTCGGTTGAGTTGCATGAGTACTAATGGACACAGATTGCAATTGATGGAACAGGCATCAGATAAAAATCTAGAAGCATTTCGGAACGACAAACTTTCAATTCATTGTTTTCTACTGCCACACTCTTGTTCCTGAAGAAGCTGCCAAAATTTTCAATCAGTTACCAGATATTAGCTGTATTTCTACACTGAGAGCAAAAATCCATTCGAAAGAAAATATTCTTTTGGGAGAAGAATTTTATTTTTCCCCTCCTTTTCCTCATTTATTCACTGCATGATG
>VZTA01013120.1:34662-48290 GCA_013398855.1 Mohoua ochrocephala
TGGAGCGTCTCCAGAGAAGGGAACAGAGCTGCTGAAAGGTCTGGAGTACAAGTCCTGTGAGGAGTGACTGAGGAGGTGTTTAACCTGGAGAAAAGGAGACTCGGGGGAGACCTTATTGCTCTCTACAAGCACCTGAAAGGAGGGTATGGTGAGGTGGGGGTTGGCCACTTCTTGCAAACAACCAGCAACAGGACCAAAGGCAATGGACTCAAGATGTACCAGGGGAGTTTCAAGTTGGATGTCAGGAAGAATTTTGTCACTGAAATGGTTGTTAACAGGTTGCTCAGGCAGGTGGGGGAGTCATCACCCCAGAAGTGTTCAAGAAATGACTGGGTGTGGCACTTAGTGGTCCTGCTTAGTTGGCATAGTGGCGTTCAGTCAAAAGTCAGACTTGGAGGTTGTGGAGGTCTTTTCTCACCTTTATAATTCTATGACTCCATGATTCTGTGATTCTATGATTTCCCATACTGTTTTCTTTATAGACAGATGGAAGGGAAAGGGCCATCCTGTGGGAGAGTCCCTCAATCCCTTTACGCTTTACCAGCATGCACGAACACTAGGCAATACAAAATGTTAAAAAAAAAGAAAATCAAAAAAGTATGACCACACTTCTTTACCAGTTCAGGGGGCTCACATGTCTTAACATTGGCTATGGTACAGGGGTGTGGACAGAAAGGACTAGGCTGACAGAGGACAGTGAAGTACATAGCTTTTGCTGTAGATTGTATGAGTTGGCAGAAGTTGTTGATCGCTCCTCCAGCAATAGAAAAAGGAGGAAGTGTCATACCAGACTTCCTTCTACAGCCATCTTAATAAACGGGCATGTCCTTGTGCAGTCAATCAGCAGTAAACCTCCATGTTCTCTGCTTCATACAGATCCTTATTATGTTAAAATAATTTAAGCAAAGGACTCGAGGATTTTGGTTTGGTTTGATTTGGTTTGAAGAACGATGCTAAACAAAATAAAACACAAAAGCAAGAGAGAGAAAAGAGCTTTGCTGCAGGCTCCCTGAGTGGTGCAAAACACAGCAAGAATGCCTTGCCTCACTCAGGTGGTTCTGCCTGCATTTGATGACAGACAAGCTTTCCAATGCCGGTTCAATGAGCATATCTAAGGGATTTTTTAAGATCCACCCATTTCAAACAGTGCTATCTTTTGTCTGTCTAAGGATTATATTACTTTAATCCTAACCTCATGCAGATGAAAAGTAAAAAATTCATCATCTTCATACAGGACTTGTGTACGTGTGTGTATTTTCTATAAGGAAATTTTCTTGAGGTTAGCCTCAGAATTCACCATTTAAAAAAAAAAAAATCTAAATAAATAAAAATGAATGTTGCGACTTTTTTCCAGGAGATTACTTTCAAAGAAGCAGAAAATAAACTGTTACCCACACAATGAGAGCAAAAAAACCCTCACAAAAAAGAAAAAGCAGAAACAGAAAACAATTATTAGATTTCATCAGTATGCCTCTACAATTGCCTGACCTCACTTCTGCTGTGCATCTCTTCTCCATATTATATCTTGTATTTTTATTAACAATATGTTATACACAAAATATTACATGCACTGTAATTTGAGCTTCTAAATGTGTGCTTGGGTAGGATGACTGTGTCTATTGAGACTCCTAGATTACTCCTATTAGGGAGTGAATGTCATGCTATTTGTCATCTAAAAGGTAATTTTCTCTAGACTTATATTAAGGTTTCATATTTTATGATAACCTCTATATTATGTTGATCTGGCCATTTTTCATGAACCCATTCATCAGACAGGTATCTCCAGCAATAACTGCAGCCCTGCAACATTTTACTTGTTTTCAAGATGAATAAGATTTTTTTTTTCAGCTGCATCAGTAGCACCAAAGAGGCATGAGTCCCTGTGATCACGCCAGTAAAATTCCATGACAAGCTTTGTGCATATTAAGAAGTATATATATATAGAGGAGTTAATTTATTGATTTTAGAAAATACTGTATCAGGAGGGAATCATATTTATCCTGGAGTAAATGTTATTCTCTGGCAGCTGTCTTGCAACCACCAATCTCTGGCTGGCCCAGCATCCAGCACCAATGCATCCAAACAGCTGAGAAGCACAGTGCCTAGGATTTTTGATGCAGTTCACTGTGATACATTTACGTGGGCGAGTGGCACAACTGTATGTGAAGGGATGACCGTGTTTGAATTAACTGCAAACTCTGCTTTACACCTGGCATAGCATGAGGAGGAGACACACTTAAAAAGAAGAGTTTGCTTGTTCTAATTAATAAGCATTAAAGCAATTTGCAAGATGTCAGATACTACTTAGAAATTGTACCAAAGCTTCACAGGATAAGGGTCAGGGACTGGCTCCAAGGATGGCACACTCAGTGATAATTAACCTTTCGGATTCCTCTTAGATTTCAAAGCAACTCGCGATCCTAATTGAAATTAAATTGAGGGAGGCAGAGAGAGATGGCTCTTGCCAAACTATAAACTGCAATAAAACGCAGCAGATATAGCCATGCACGCTAATTTCTTCTTGCGGAGCACTCTGAGGAGCTGATACAGACACTAAATCAAATCCACAGCTTTATCTGACTAGGTGAGGCCTCAGCACTCCAGTCAAGAAGCAAAACAGATGCAGATCCTTTTGCCAACAGCATGCATTTCCCATGGATAAAGGGAGCAATTTCCTATTCCCTCAGGTGCTGCTCTATGCTAGCATTCAGCGAGCCTAACAAAAAATCCCAGCTGCTCTCACCTCAGATGAAGAAAACACAAACAACTCTAAAAAATCAATCTAACATTTCCTATAGTCTCTAATGTGGAGCAGTCAATTCTCTCCTGCCTCCTCCCCTTTTTTACATAATAAAAATCTACCATCCCTGTCATCCCCAATATGTCGTAAGCCAGCAAGTGTAAATGCAGCCATTCATATAATTTGAATGATAATCGAAAATAAGCGGAAAAGGAGGATAAATTTATCAAACTTGTGAGAATATTCTAGGAAAAAAGGAATTTCCTGAGGTAACTGTCCTTGACCTGGCTCTTTAATCGAGTGAAATTTCATCACTTTATCTAATATCATGCTTCATGCTTCAGGCTCCCAGCAATTCTATTTTAGTGTGGTCTAATGGGCAGCTGACACATCCACTCAGCACCAGACTGCATAATATGTGCTGACACACTGTGTGGTGAGCACCCTATTGAGAGCTGTTTATTTGTGCCTGGCAAGGAAAAATTTCATCCAGTAAAGTCTCTTCATAACAATTTTAGTCTCAGTTTTCAGGGCCTCCACAGGCTCCACATTTCGAGAGGTTCAGAAGCACTTGCGGGGAAATTCAGTCGCTTATTTGGGTGGCTGTACATTATCTGACTTTAGGTGAGAGGTTGTGAAAGCACTGGTTATGGTTGTCTGAAACCTGAATCTAGATAGTGTAATGAATAGTGTCATTCTAACTGCTTTGGAGCCAGCTCTCCTCAGAAACCCTGATTCAATTTGATATTCTGAGGTTAACGCACTGTATTGGGACTGAAAATAGGAATGCACACAAAAAGCTTTTATATTTATTCAGTTCAGTAAGCATGGCAAACTCATCAACAGCTATTTGTAAACTGTAGAATGGTGGGACTTATTTTGATGTACTGATTTATGCTTGTTGTTTTTTCCTGCAGCATTATTTCAGAGTAGAAATGGACTAAAAGAAAAAAGCAGACATGGATCTCAACATAATAGCAAATGACATTATCATAAAAAAAGAAACATGAGAAAATAAAAGAATGATACAATCACAGAGATTCTGGCCTCTTAACCTCATGTAGAAATGGAATTTGCTACATAGAGACCAAGGAATACATTTCCTATACATACATAGAGAGCTAAGATCTTAAGATAGTTGTTTTATTTATTAGCTATGGAGAAATAAGTAGTCCGTAATGCAAGTTATATGTATACAAAGATAAGAAAAAAAATTAAGGGCCCAAAAATAGGATTGATTAAAATCTATGTTTCATCAGCCCGTCCACATTGAAAGGTATACCCAAATTGTATCTAGAGGTACAATTACGGATCAGCTTAGTACTTGGGGTGAAAACCAAATTTATTTCAGAAACATTGTGGGAAAATGACTCTCTAAGTCTATGAAAACCATTTCAGATCTTTTATCCAACCTTAATATATGTATTACATAACACATTTATTTTCTACAAGGAAGTACATGACATGGGCACATAGTGAATGCACGTGTATTATTCACAAACCTGTCTTGCAGGAAAGGTGCTCTGACCTTGACAGTGTTAGAAAAGTAACCTCAGCTTTTTCTCTTACTTTAGAAAATTTGAAGCCAGAACTTTTAATAATTGGGGAAAATCACTAGAAAATTCTGCAAATAGAAAAACAAAATCAAGCCTTATAATAAACATACAGACACCAGTTATGTTTACCACTGATATACATTTCTAGAATGACATATGTATATTTCTGGATTTAAAGATTGTTTAACTAGAGACGGTCTAGAGACTTAGTGAAAAACTCGTGAACTGCAGCTAGCAAGGAATCAAATGGGTAAAGGCTGTTTCTTTTCTTTTTTGTTCTTTAAGAAAATGAAATTCTGAAGGGGCCAAATTCCTTTTACCCTAAATAGAAAACAGAAGCCAAGAAAATAATTTGTACTAACAAATTGTTTCTCTCAGTTTGCACTGTCTGCCGTATTTCCACATTATTGCCATGTAAGAAGAGATTCCATAACCAGAGACTGGTTTTTTTTTAATAAGACAATGGTTCATATAATCTGCTACCAATATAGTTAATATGTCCATTCAGTGAATAGATGTTTATTTGTATGTACACACGTATGCAGGTGTGCGTTTATCTTACCACCTCTATGCAAATAGGCTAGTACATATACAGGCGTGGAAGTCTCTGTTGTGAAAATGTAAAATTAATCTAAAAGTAAAGTGAAATAAGAAAACATTATAAGTGCAGCAGCTTCAGTCCTTACAGGAGCATTAATTTAGCCATCTTGCACAGACTGGGAGCTGTATTTTCACCGTATGGACAATATTTGATAATCTTCATCACGAGGCAGACAGGGTGCAGCATGAGCTACGTAATATTGTCAAGAAGAACCTCAGTCACGTAATTTCCCGATTTTCATTTCACCCACGTATGTGTTTTTGCAAATTAATACAATTTCATTTCAACGTGATCTCCAGTTATAGAGAGGATCCTTTCAGGGGAACTGGGAGAAGGAAGACCTCTAATTAGGAATGAGGCCATAGCCATGATGTCTGTAGCAGTTTTTAAGTTTGTGCTCTGTACATAAGCTACCTCTCTTGCCGCAGTCCTTGGTCTCACTTCTGCCTCATAGCTGCCATGCACATAAAAGTGCAGTATCAGTGTGGCAGTTGGTATGTGGCTGAGATAATAAGGTCAAGTGGAGAAAAAAATTAAAATTACCACCCAGAAAGAGGATGTTTCTGGGTCCTTTCTGAGACCTGTCCCTTCTTCCATGCAAACACCTCCTTATCTCTAAGAGATAGAGGTGGCTTAGCTCAACCCGGGGGGGGTCAGACCATCCTTTCACGTTAGGGGCAGCTCTGTTCCAACACATCAAATTCAGGACAGCAGCATGGGATTTCACACACTCATGCAGGTGTCACTTTCCAGAGACTATTCCCAAACAGTGGGATAAATGTCAGAAGCGTGAGAAGCAGAGAATAAAAGTGAAGATGTAGCAGCTGAACACAGGGCAGTTATACACAGGTTTGGTGTCAAACAAGGAGATTGACCTTGACCTCTCTGAGTGGAGCCATAGAGACATTGATGTATAGGCTATCACCTCCTAAAAAGAAAAAAAAAAAATATGAAAAACTGCTACCTATGTGCCGATACAGCTGTGCCAGCACTGATATCAAATGAGTGTCTCATCAAGTAAGTTTTGCCTTTCCACCTGCACGTGTCCGGGAGCAGTCTTATGCACTCTACTTTAGGTTCCCTGGAGTCACAAGCTACACAGGAACTGTTTTTTCTCTCTGAAGTGAACATTTCACAACTTTTCAGACCTTACATGAATTGAGCAAATCCTACCAGGAGACGCACAGAAAGTTTCAGAAGATCCCTCAATAGCTTTCTACCAGAAGAAGGATACATTTTTTTCAGATTTTTTTCATCTGTAAAGGGGAGTCACAGCATGCTTCAGCCTTCAGTCAGATACTGTATTGATCTTTCCCATCCAGCCAGAGTTAAGTATTTAGCAGTAAATTCGAGTTTTAAGGCAGGGAACAGTAATTGGACACATATGTCGTGATCTTTGGAGAACGAGGTAAAGTGGAGAGGTCTTTTAATGAGCTTGGAGAAGGAAAGAGGAAATAAGGGTGTTATTACAGTTCAACAGTAAACCCTATTCATGCCCAGAATCCTAATAAAATCTGCATGCCATTTATCCAAATGCGAAACAAAGAAACATATAAGCTGTGGAAAGAGGAGAGCGAAACCAACAAAGCAGCTCCTAGCCTTGTATGCACATTTGTCCGTAAGTCGGCATCCAAAAATTAATGAAGAAAAACGTCAGAAAATTCTCTTATTCTGAGACAGGAAATTCCAAGAGCATCTTCTCATGAAATTATACGTCAGAAAAAGTGGAAATGCTGCCTAGCATTTATATACTTAGAACCATCAGGAAGGCTTGCAGAGAAATCTGTTTTGATATACGTTTATGTGTGTGCATATATGTTTGTCTATATGTACATATAAAAATATACATATGCATTTATTTTTTTTAGGTAGAATTTCTCCTAATCTTGAATTTTACCTAAATCTAGTAATTTTAAATGAATTACATGCAGCAATATCTGATGCCTGTTTAAACTTGAATTTTTCTTTTTTTTTTCCTTTTGGGAAGTTGTGACTAGGATATAGTTTGATCTGCATTCCCTGAATTGCAATCATTAATAGACAAATGAATTTTTTGCAAAACTACATTTATTTTCTCCGAGAACAATTAATAAAGAAAAACCCTTAAATAATGCAAGACAGACCCTCCTAAAGAAGCTTAAACAAGGGTCAGTGAAAAATTCATTTATTTGGCATTGAAAGCATGTTTCATAGCAACCCATACATACTGTATTGCTTCTGCTTTACGGCTAACTAATTCCATAAATACTGAATTTAAATTAAACAATTAATTAACAAGGCCTAGGCTTCAACGTGGAATCAATAACAATCTTTCCTCTGTAATGCTTTAGGTTAAGATCCCCAAATAAACATTTAATATAGATTTTCATGAGGGAGTTACTGTGTATATACCAAATTATTAAATGCTTTTACAGAACAAGAGATAAACTATATAACAGATTAAACACTTGTTAAATGGATATTAATTCTAACATCATTTCAAGGTACTGTACTTGTTTTACAGGAGATGTATTAATATAATTTATTTTGTATGTAATTTTAAAAAATTACTGTTTCCTATACACATTGGGGATGAACAGAAATGCTTTTGTGGATTTCTTTTGCTTTCCCTGAAGCATCTGGTTACCCCTTGTCCAATGCACAATACAGGGTAGGATGCAGACAATATTCTTGTTACGTGTGGGCATTTTTTCTGTGCTAATTGAAATTACCGTTTAATTAAAATACATTTCAATCCTTTACCTCTGTCTACACAGAAATTTCTCTCAGCTTTACCGAAAAGTTCTGTAAAGGCTCGTGTTAGAGGTGGAAATCTTTGTAGCATTTTTGGTAAGGAAACAAATTACAAGTATGAATATTTCTAACAGTCCTGACTGTTACCAATTTTTGTATGGTAGGGAAATGTACCTCATTCTTAATGCAAGTGCATTTGAAGGACATAAAATCTTGATCTAGCTGAATGCAATATATTTAATCACTTACTTCATCACAATACATTTAAGATTTACCCGGGGAAAACAAACATGTCCTTAGGACATTATAGTAAAGCCATGACAGACGCATAAATGGTGCACAGTCCCAGTGCAATGCCTGAATGGCAAGGACATATTTCCTGGGGCAGCTGATCCCTGGCTCTGGGTGAAGTCCTGGTGCTCTAGGTTTTCTCTTCTTTATCCTGAGTCATCGAGATGCACCTACCTTTCAAAGGCTTGATGGCGTTAATTAATGGATGTTTGTAAAACACCTCAAATATCTTTGAAGAAAGACACTGGAGTAGTATGAAGAATACTGTTTCCCACACGCATGGTGAACGAATAGAAATGCTTTTTTAGAAACTGACATTTTCAAATACATACTGAATTGCTGAAAAAAAAAGTATAAACACCCCAGTTTTGTTGTATTAAATATTTAGTAGGGATTCCCTTTTTTTCCCCCCCAGGAATTCAGTAGACATGAAAATACCAGCTTCTACAAAAGCATTTCTATTGATTTTTGGCAGATGTTTATCGTAATAAAAGACAGCGGAGAGGGTCATAGTTCAAGAAAAAAAATCTTTCTCTAAGAGGAGCTCTGTTATCTACAATATTCTCATACTAAAAAGAGTTGCAATCTTTAGTGAGGCTCATGAGTTCATCTCTGTGTTACATACTGGCAGGGGTTTGTGAAAAATCACATCTCAAATCTAAATTCAGCCACCTAAATCCTATGGGAATAAGGACTTGCCAACGAGTACAACCTCAAACCTGTTTATATCTGTTTGCCAGTATAACAGTAAAGGTATGTAAATGGTCTGTAAGTTACCTCACAACGTGCAAATGCTCTTAAGACCTTTGTCTGTACTGAGGTATGTTGTTATAGGTTTTTTCATGACAAATTCTGTCTTAGCCTATGGTTAGTGTCTCCTATATTGAAAATTTTGCTTAAATCTAACTCCAGTGGGGATCTGGGGACAGGATAGGGTGAGGGTCATTGGAGTGCCTCTGGGATTTAGTTCTACTTCTAGCATGCTCTTTTTGATTCACAACATAGGGTTTCTTTTCTTTATTACCATATGTAAACCTCCATTTACATGAAACAAGATCTTCAGGGCAACCATGCAAATGTTACACTCTTTACACTTCTGTAGAGTAACTGGGTAAAATAACTTATTTGTACATTGTCCTTCACTCTAAGGTTTTACTTTTTGTCGATGTTCTCAATTACAGTCAGATATGGAGTATATTCTCTGAAGAAATCTAAAAGCTATAAGCCAGCGCAAGTTTTACCCTCTGGGTTGTGGGTGTTTCCTCTTTCTCTTCAGGGAGCAGTTTATTTTAAGTTGTCTTCAGCTTTAGCATATTTTCAGGGTTTTAGTTTGGGGATACATCTGTGTTATGAAATTACCTAAGAGATATCCCACAATTTAAAGATATATTTTACAAAATACAGAGCTCTTTAAGCACGCCTAGCGCAGGTTCTGAGGTGCTGGGTGAGACAGCTGCTGCCTTTTCCCCAGGATCCCTTCTCTGAGGGGTCTCGGGTGGGGCCGGACCCCTGCGTAAAAAATACAGGTTAAAATCTCTTATCCCTTATCAAATTTACATCTTCAAAATAACATATATTGAAAGGGCAGTAGGCATCTCAAACGCCTCTGGTGACACGTCTCCATTTGCATCAAATTCAAGATGGGGAGCGGAAACATTTGTGACTCAGTGGATGCTTGCTACCTTCAGGCATCAGGATGCTTGAGTTTTTGTGGATATACCATATTTTAGATGAAGGTGCACAAGCCAAATTAGATCATCCAGACCAGCAAGTTAAAAAATTGAGTTAGGGCAGTATCTTGGGAAAAGGTAGGTAGTCAAAATACGTGTCTCTTGTTTACTCAAATGTCGCTGTCATTTTTTCATTCTTATCCAAATGTCCAGCTTCATCTGTTTGCTAATAATTTGGGGGACATCTAAGCTGCCTTCTTTTTCCTTTTCACTTGGCATATTAAAAAAAGGGCTCTGATAACTTTATCATACCTACAGAGCCCTTCCTTCGCTATCCTCACAGTAGTCATTGAGTGTGGTTGAGGAGCTAGAGCTAATTGTAAAGGGCCTGACACCTAAAAAGAGACACGCAGAGATGATGGTGGGGTCACAAAGAAACCAAACCACAATTACAGCTTTCTATACTTTTGTATTCTGCGGTTCTTTTACTGACTGCCTTGGCAAGCTGGTATGTAAAAAGTAAGATACATGAATTTATTTCTTAAATAGGAGAAATTACATTCACCTAACATTTTCTTATCCACAATATTTTGAAACTTCTCTTTCCAACAAGATGAGGCTCCCTAGGCTGAGCTAGGGTTAAATGTATCATTGTGGCTTATCCAGAACATCTTAATTTGTGTATGGGGAGAAAGACAACTTGACCTAAAAAATTCAGGAAAATGTGTGAAGCTTTAGAAAGTATATTTGTGCAGAAGAGGAAGAAGAAAGTTGATGCCAAGAAATGAAGGCATGTGTAAATTTTTTAACATGATGGGGAAGTATGTGGAGAAGATGCATAAAAGAGAATTCAAGATTTTCTTCCATGCTTAAGGTCACTTTAAAAATATTTTAATAGAGGACCCAAGAGGTCACACAATGAAGACGAGAGCACATGAGACGTTTAAGAATCATTTAGAAGAATTTTGAGACACATCCATGGTATTTTAAACCATTAGATTCACCATAGGTGAGAGTCTGAAGTCTTTAATCCAGACAAATTACGGAGCCACCAAAGAGACCTATTATGTCCAGCAAGGGTGAACAAAGTAAAAGTAAGGCTCTGCTAACTCTACATAAGGGACAGGATTTGATAGATACACTGTATTCCTATTATATTATTTTCTCTCATCAAAATACTTCAAGGCTCATCATGGCTCTTTTCATGCTAAAATAATAACAATAAACAAAAAGCATGATCAGCTACAGTGGCATTTCACACCATCCATCAGTTATACAGCTTGAAACAGGAAGCACCATTTTCCAAATTGAAAATGTTTGAATGGGCTGTCAAAAAGCCTCTCAGTAAATGTGTTCCATCCAACAGAAACAAGCCCTCTGCAAACAAATCAAGTGGTGCAGAAATCCTTTGCACGAGATGATAGGCGAGGCCTCCATGCTGACACTGTATGCAAGCCAAGTTTTCATGTACTTTGATGGCTGACCTCCAACTCCTGACATATTCATTATATTCCAGCATGTTGGGCGCAGATTGCATTGAAGTGATGACAGCTACAAGACAGCCAACAAGGAATATGGGCATTCTGGCAACAGGTGGCCTTTCATTTGTACTGGGAAAGTTAATCTAGTTTATCATCAAAGTATATTATGTCAAGGAGTGTCATGTTTTGAGAAGTATAGTGACAGATCAAACAGAGGAAGCAGTCTTCCATAGACTGTGACATTTTTCGTAGACCAAACCTTTCAAACTGCTCTATTGTTTATGCTTGATTTAGGTCAGTTAAAAGTTATTCCATTGTCTCAGGGTTTACACTGCTGGCTCCAAATTACAGTTTCTGCCGTATGTCAAAGTCTGATGGAGGCATGCCAGAAAGCACGCAGCCCTGGGACCACCATCAGCCACATGGTGGGGAATACTTGATTACCTTGAAAAAGGTGATTTTAGAAAGATGATACTTCTCGGGGAAAAATAACAGATAGAAATACTTCTGGGAACGTGCGTGTCTTTAGCTCTGACAACCACATTAGCTGCAAATTCAGTCCTGAAAATTCTTACTCCCTTGCCCACTTTGCTTATCTTTTTCAACAGACTGAGGAAAAATTGTGTAAAATTGAAATCATGTCAGAGTCTCATAACTCAAGTGGTTGATGTGAACTCCTGGTTTAATTTCACTCCTGCTTTTGAAGATAGGTCAGAGAAATACTGTGCCACAGTTAAAGCAAACCATTGATTTTACATGTGAGAATATAGTCACAGAGCTGACACCAATTTTTTGGTTGAAACTGTTTTGTGGTAGCAAAGTATTTTTGAACTAAACAGATTTTTTTAAAAAAAAATCCACTTGCAGTGGAAATTACAAATAAATATAGTCAAGAGATATAAACGAGCAGAAAAGACCCAAACCTAAAATACTAAAACTGGAAATGGAAATCTGGAAATCCTGGTGCAGTCACCAAATATTGCAGCTTTAATAACATAAATCACTTTTTCTTCTTTACTGACCACTCCCTGGAATACAGACTTAGCTGAGGATGCTGGAAGTAAAACTAGACGCTTCAAGAAAAAAGTGATCTAACCAGGGAAATAAAGTCACCAACAGAACCAGCAGAAAAGTGGGGCTCAAGCCACAGCCCGTATAGGATACCATGGCAACATCACCAAATCAAAACATCAGGCATTCAGATTACATAGATTTTTATGAATTTCTATCAAAAAGAGATTAATGGAAACTGTAGACAAGTGGCTTCAGTTCATAAAATAAAATTTGCCAAATAAAGGGGAAAACAACCCCCCATCTTTTTCTAGCATTTTTTTACATAACCATACGGTTAATGTTAAACTACTGCTGAATAAGGATCCAAAAATGTTTTGTCGGAAGAGCGGTCTGAAAACTCCAAGTATGTATGTCAATATAATTTTTGTAGAGGTGAATATTAATAAGGAATTCCATAAGACTATTTGGCTTTTGTATCAAATGAACATACTATTTTTAAAATGTTGAGCTATACAGATGCATTGATGCTTTAGCTGAGGTGAAGAATGTATTCTCTGAAGTCGCCACCTCTTGCACTATGGCATTCATCACGGAGTTGCCTTTGAGCCCATAAACCAAATTAATTCGAGGTGCAACATAAGGAAAAAAATGTCTTCCAGAAGAGGATTGGTCAATTACATCCTTTAGTCCTTGCAACCAGACCAGATTTAATCCAAAGACATTTGCTACCAGTTTCTAGCTTTCCAAGCAAAGAATTTACTTTTTTATTTTTTTATTTGAAAGATGCTAAGGAGGTAATTTCTCAGGTAACAGTACATTTAAGACATCTCAGAAACCTCTGGGAACTGTATAGTACCGCATAAGTACATAATGTTTCTGACATGACCAGTAGGAAATTTGAATCGTCTTCTCATACAACCTTCATACATATTCTCATTAAGAGAGTTAAATATTTTAGGATGAGTCCTGAGAAAATTCTGGAGTTTGATGAGCAGAGTCCTCTTTCAAGCTGGCAAAAGCAGAAACACATGATTATGAAAAGTCAAGCCAGATAGGAAAAAAACCAGAGCAGGAAACAAATTACATGGGTTTTCAAAATATGACAGATGAAAAAGAGCTCTCAGCATTGCCTAATAAGGAAAAGCAGACAAACAAACAACAAAACATGCTGCTGTTCATGGATGAATACACCCAGATCACCACCTCTCACTGCTACAAAGGCCACTGACTCCCATTAATTGACAGCTGGGAGTATCTTCCCTTCTCTAAGTCCTTTCCTGAAGAGTTGCTCCTGGTTCATCGCTTGTTTGCCCTAACCTGTCCAGTGGATTTATAGCTTCTGATTATGATCTTCTTTACAATGTTGTGGAGTTAATTAAGATGTATGTGCATTCTCCTCCTCGTGTGACTGAGAGCACAATTACACCCATAGGCTCTAATTTCTTTCACATTACCAAAAACATGTTTCTATTGTTTTTGAGCAGAGATGCCTATGTTTGCCTCATGTTCTCTGTCTATTTCTTATGTTGGCCTAACTGCCTA
>VZTA01013125.1:0-18428 GCA_013398855.1 Mohoua ochrocephala
CACTGCAACCCAGGACACCGTGTAATCATAATATACCATGTAATGTATATATGTAACACCTGTAAAGTAATTTCTTTTTACCTGCAGTTGTTGACTCTGAATTCTTGGGCGTTTGTGTGTGTGAATTTCTGTGTGTGAGGAGTAGGATTTCTTTGGCATGCACAATTTGGTTCAGTTGCTCTTCCTCTACTTCCGACCCTAAATCTGTTGATTCAGATATCTGATGAATTGGGAGAACAGGTCCCAGAGACTGTGAATAACAAGTCACACTGTGACAGGACTCAGACATCTGATGAAATTTTTCACATAAGAGACCATTATTTTGAGTTACATGTAACTTGGATTAGCATCATAAGAGTTGAGACAGGCAGCCCTGAAATTTTTAATTCAAAGTGGCACTGATTGCTAGCACACCAACAACCCACAGCAGTGAGCTGCAAGGCTCCTGCCGAAAGGGTGAAGGCACCCCCATTCCTGTGCCTGCTCCAAACATACAAAGACTGAATTGACAGTGAGAAAATCACTTGAACGCACAGCTTGTTTCTGCAGAAACACATCTAGGAGCTAGTCATTCACAATTTGGGAGGATGAGTCCTATTCTGCTAGTACAAGGTAGAGAGAGTACATTATGGGATAATACTTTTGTTGAAGTAATTTTGCTTTGAAAACTTATGCTGCCTTGCAACCATTAATAAAAAAGAGTAGTAAGTATAAAGAACTGCGGCTATTAGAAATCAGTGATGCATTCTGTGCCAGGAGTCACCAGTTAAATTTCCATTTGATTTCAACAAAAGGGACGGGCTGTATCATTGCAGAGTTTAAACTGGAGATGAGCGATTACATGGATTCTCTGATGCACTGAGTTGTGCCTCCTGGCAAATGACTGACCTGGGGTCTGGCATCGTGGTTTCTTCCTTAGCTGGCCGGGTATCCTTTCATTTTCCTGGCATAAGGTCATAGTACTGCAGTTCCCTCTGCACAAGGCTTGACTCCAGTCAGCTTGCAGCAGCCAGGGGAAGGGAAGGTGTCACGGTTGTCTGATGGGGTGGGCTCTGCTGTCCATCCTGGGGGCCACCTTCAGCACCCAGAGTCCTGCCAGCCACTGCTATCCTACCCTTCTCTGAAGGTGATGAGATTTTTATGATGCCCAGTAGGCTCAGTCAGACAAATTAGGACAACTTTTGAAAGAAAGGCTGTGGAGTAATCGTGGTCCAGCTTCAAAGAGATTCTTGCCTTTTTTTTAAATTTTAATGCCTTTTTTTTTAAAAAAAATTTGTTACTCCACCAATCATTCAGCGGTACTAATATTTGAATTCCAGCCAAATGTGTGGTGTTTTCTGAAGCTGGAGGGTAGACATCAAAGACTGCTGAAAGAGGAACTAGACATATGTTTTTGCACTTAACTGTGCTAACTAGGACTAGGACCCTGACTCAAAATCTTAGGAGAGCTGTTACGCTTGGAATAGGCCAATCTTCAACAGAGAAAAAGGATCATGTCTAGATGTTTCTAAATTGTTAGATGATTCAGTGCATGCTTTCACACAGTGAAGACAGAGCTGCTTGGCTTACAGAGGAAAATACAAAAAAAAAATTTATTTGCTGAAGCACAATGGAATAGTTTTCTGGGTTTTTTAAGGTTTGAATACAAGCCATCAAGTGGGAAAAATGGGTTGTATCAACTTTGTTGGAAAACAAAGGTGCTTAAGAGCACAAGTTGATTTTTGTGTTCCTTTAAAAGAAATCTCACCCCTGTGTAAATGAGCTGAAGTGATTTCCAAGCAAATTCCTTGCCTCTGCTTTATCATCAGCAGGTCTTAAAGGTAAAAAGAGATACGCCTGTTCACTTAATCTGACTGTCAGACATTTACCACATATGGCAGCTTTTATTCTTTCTTATGCTTCCAGAGCAAGGAGATAACTAGATAAAAGTGTTTCTGAAGATTTGTGATACAAAGGAGATTTGAATTTTGCTAATGTCAGTGCAAATCAGAGATCATTCTCTTGGAGCTGACAGAGCTGCACAGACATAAGGAAAAGAAATGAATTATATTTTCCAGAGAGCACTTCACAGTTTCCACGAACATGTCCTTTCTCATCTCCCTTATATTTGTTACATTATAGCAGTCAGTGACAGAATTAAGTTGGTCCAGATTTTTCTGTTATGAACAAAACAATAAAAAAAAATGCAGAGCAAATTTGAAGGCCAAGATTGATGTATTATTAATGTGATGGACAGTGGTTGCCTGTTGCTGATCTTGGCCTTTCTGTTATCTTGCACACAGAAGATTGCCTGCAAGAGAATAAAGTAAAAATTTTGTGGTCAGATGTAATTTTCCCTCATCTGCAGCTCCTTAGTTGTGATAAGGACAGTGTGGAAGGCAGGTCCAATAAAAGCACTGCTGGCAAGAAATTGTATTGAAGACTTCAATATTTGGATTACAAGCTCAAATATATAAACATACACACACATTTCCTCTCAATGTCTCTACCATCCATGGCAATGCATCCACACTGGCTGTGCTTTCAGAAGTGGCTGCCCTTTGATGCTGTGCCTTCCCAAGCAGCCCAGCTTAAGTCACAAAGGGAAAGATCCCCTTCATTCCCTAGAAAACAACCCACCATCAACTTCTCCAGGTTCCTCTCACTTACTAAGGAATGGAGACAGAAGGATGACTGGTTTTTACCTCTGCTTGTTCAGCTTTGGAGACTTAAATGGTCTTGTTCAGATTTGAAATTGTGGGTGGGTTTTTTTTAATTTCGATTAAGCCTTATGTGCTATCTCTGGTAGCTGCTTCAAAGTTCTTTGTTACTTTTTTCTGAATCTTTTAAGTTTTGGCAACAGTACCACGTATATTTCTTTAGGCCCTCTGTTCAAAAGCCTGGAGATTACAGATCAAGTAGCAAAGGCTGTTAGACTTATCCTTCATATCCGCTCTGGTTTTTTTGTGCTTTTATAAATACAGTCATTTCCTTTTTAAATAGGAATGAGCACTTATCAGTGGGTATTTATTATGTTAATTAGAATGACTGCCAAGTTCATTTTGACTACGGAAATGCAAACCTTAAAAGAATACCTTTGAGTAATAGTTTATACTGAATATCACCTGGTTTTTTTTTTCTGAATTTGCCCATAGTAAAACAAGTGAAAAAAGTGAAGCATGTGAGGCTAAGATAGATCACTGGAAATAAAATTGAAATGGGGGATGCAGGATAAGTTTACTCCAATGATATAACCCTGCTTATCAGAAAGCATGAAATACAATCCAAATGTTAAAAGTTTTCTAATCATATGGAGAACATGCTGGTTATAGGTTGTATATGAAAAGAAAGAGAGCTTCCTTTGACACCATGTACTCATTCCTCACATTGTTTTGATTTTAGAAGTCTGAAGTATAGAACTAAAATACTGGATCATGTATATTTTGTATATTCTGAAACTTTGCTATAAACTTTCTCACTTGCAAGAGATAGCTCCCAAAGTTTCATAATGATGAATACATAGTTGTGGCTCTGTTTCCAGTACCTCTGTATCTTGGGCAAATAAACCAGTTTACAACATATCTGACTAATAATTAACACATACAGAGTCTTCCTAGAAAACCTTAGTCTGCAGCTTTCTGTTCAGATTTTTTTCTGATTGCTGACTAGAGGTACTACATCTAGAGTCAATGAACATTTGCTGAGAAAGTGAAGGACAACAAGCCTCAAAAAAGGCTTCTAGAGGGGCAAGAATGTGGCACAAAGTTCAGATATTGCTCTTATATTGCCTTGCGAGTGAAGTTTTGGTGGCAAAGCAGCTTGATTCTAGAAGACGTTTCCCCCGGGGACTTCACTCCGTAGAAGACAGTGGTTCTGCTCCGTGGAACAGGACTAAAAGGAGTCTGTATCACGGAACGTCCTGCAGGATACGAGGCTGTTGCACAGGAAGAGATGATGACTGCAGCTTTACCATTGTCTCCAGGGCAGCTATATGTTACTGTGACCAGTACTGTACCTCAGGCTCTCCTGGGCCTGTGGACTGTTGTGCTGACTACTGGGATGTCTGCAACCACCCTGCGGAGCCCACCAGGTCAGAGGAGCCTTGGCCACCTGCAGTGTGGGGTAAGCTGAGAGAAAATGCTCGGTTGGCTTTAGTGCCTCATGATGAAAATATGCATAGAGTTAGAATTACTGATTAATCTTTAGAGTGTATACATCTTGAAAACGTGACTAAAGACATCGTGGACAAACACATTGAGCATGAAACTGGAGTAAGAATTATATTTACTGTTATTTTTTTGTCTCTAGGACAATAGCCTTGATTTGATTGTATTTCTCTTGGACAGAACCTCTGTTTTACTTGAAACTTCTCAGAGAATAACCTCATTGGGTCAAAACTAGTGTAATCTCAACAATTTCAATAGGGTTTCACAGATTAACATGAGATGAACAGCAAGCTCTAAATATTTGTATCCATCAGTACAAACAGATCAACCACAGAACTGAGGGTTATCCTGAATATTCTGCAGTGGTTTTGATGCAGCATAGCTTTCCTGTGGGACTCTGTTTTTCTGGTGAAAGCTCAGGTTCGGGACTAAATGAAGGGATGTGCTTAGAACAAGGAGTAGGTGAAGGGATGCGTTTAGAACAGGGATTTGTGGCATATTTCAGTTTCTTTCTAGTTAGTTTGCAGTGGAAGTCCCTCCAGGCCTACTCTAAACTAAGTCTAATTATTTTTAGTACTGAAGATGCAAAAAAAAAAAAAAAAAAAAAAAAAAAAAAATCTGCAAACATCTGGTCCTCCCTTGGCTTGTGGATAGGCCAGATCTCTGCTGGTGAACAAAATTTAGTGTTGTGGATTTTAAGACTATGTAGCTTCTTACTGTCGGTACACCAAATCTGGCCGAAGATGTGGAGAATGTACCAAAGTTTCAAAAGCCTAAAATCAACAAAATACTAGTGTGACTTTTTAAAATTAACTGTCTCTTTGCAATAACCTTGCTGCTTGCAGGTCAGCACTCAGAACACAAGCTCTTCAGGAGGCTGTGCTCTTAGGCTTGCAGCCAAAATCTGATAAGTGGGAGTGACAGAAATGCTGCAAAACAAATTTGATTTTCCAAAGTGTTTCTAACCATCTAAAAGAATGTTCTAAGACTCCATGTAAATACAGACATTTGTTTCATTTTTATTTGTGCAGTGGTGTACATTATTTTCAACATGGGGTTTTTGTTGCAAGCTCTACATAACCACGTAGTTGCATTTTTGCTCCAGAGCTGACAGCTGGTGAGTCTACTTTGGCAAACTGTCTCCTGGAATTGGATCACTACAAAACCTGCAGCAGTTTGCCACATGGTCACTGCCACAAGTCTACCTCTAAAAGGTAGAAATGTAACAGAAGGTTTAGAGAAGGCAATAGGTGAGGGGTATATTTTTACTGCTTTCTTAATCCAATTTTTTGCATTCGTGTTCACTGTTTTGTAACTCCTAACATACCTGCCAGAGGTAGCAATTATATTTACAGTATTCAAGTACCTTGACTTGTCCTGTAGATGACATTATACTATTTTTAAATATGTAATCTGACAAAAAAATCCTGGTTCTCTGGTCTTTAAAGTGACGGAAAGCCTGCAATTTTAAAAAATGTCTTTATTGGATATTCATTACATAAGTAATTTAGAGGGTAAAAGGAGAATAATAAAGCCAAAATAAAGCGGGGGGGAGGGGGGAAAAGTAACAAACAAAACCATCTCTAAAGAATCTTTCTAGAACTGGAATGTCTGAGGAACTGGAATGAAAAAAAGGGGAAACAAGTGGGACTGAATGCCTGAAGATGAAGCAAATCAGGAAGCATATTTAGAAATGACATAAGTATGTTAGCTGACTTTTAGCAACCGAGACTACACTTCTGCCTTAGGCTAAGAATTATTTAAGCACTTGAAGATTGCATATGCCGAAGTACTTTTTACCTGGAAGATCTCGATCTTTTGGTTGCCAGAGGTTTTGCTCTCAGAGCCTCCTGAATCATAGTTCTTTAAATAAACCAATAAACTGAAGTGTTTTACATGGGCTGGAATGTACAGCAGTACAACTGCTCAGTGGTTTATTTCTGGATCCCCTCATATCCACTGACTTAGTGTACAGCAGAAACAAGCTACCCTGTGACTTCTTCCATGGGGGTGCACCGTGCTGGAGGTCAGTATTGATTTAACTGTGTGGAGCTGCTTTGACTCTGCCTTTATAAACCCAGCCTCCAGTTTATTTCTATGGCTTTCACTGTAGTTTCAGAAGAAACTGCACATTCCTGCCTTAGATACCAAATGGAAGTTCAGGATCTTTTTAGTATAGTAGTGTTTTAATTTTTGTTGTTAGAAGAATTTTTTGAGTTTTATCTCAGGACTGTATTTATTATTTATTTTATCTCTTTGTTTCAATTATTCTGATGGTACAAAAAGCCCTATCAAGATCTGCACACCGGGTCTCACCCTGTTGGTGGTGTAAAAGTGACATGCAGTGAGTTTGCTAATTGCTTTTACATGGCAGTCACGATCTGACCTATAAGGGAGTAAACCTGAAGATATTTCACTGACAGAAGTACTCACACCAATGCTGGAGGCAAATGAAATAAGAACCATTAAGGGTATAAGAATGTTGGACTGGGAAGGAAGTCTCCATTTATCAAATGCTCTTCTTTCCAATCATGGTTTTCACATCATAAAATCCCATTCACAAAGTCATCAAGCTGCATCTTCAAATTAATTAATTTCCCACTTAACGAATTAATATTCCAATTTATACATTCAGAGCCAGACAACCTCGCTGTATTCTCATGTGTCTTTTAGCTCAGATCTCTCTGTTTCACTGATGCCTCAGGCAGTACTCCTGGCCCTCAAAATATTAATTTGGCTAGGCTAAAGAAACTGCATGGTGTTAATCTTCAATTCCCTAAGCATACATCATTAGAAAGCTGCTTCTGCACTAGTCCAGGTTTGCATTTTATCTTGGGCACAGGCAGTGAGCCCTGCCAGCAGAGCTCCAGTGAGGGTCTGTTCCATCTCTCAAATGCTGCATCAGTACTTCCTTCCCTTGATATTTTTGACATATCTTGCTTGATCCTCCTTCCAGCTACTGTCTGATGCCGACTTTGTGACATACTGTGGCAAACTGTGACGCTTTGGTAATTTGCTTTGAGTATTTGCTGTAAAACTCCCCAGCTCTCAGCTGAAGTTGGATTAGAGCAGACACTTTGGGCCTCAGACTGCCTCGGTGGAATTTATTTTACCTGTGCTGTCTCCCGTAGCCTAACGAATTACCACAAGGGAAAGAAAGGCACTTAGAGTTAATACATCACCTCTACTGCACTTCTGCACTTTGTTACGAGATTGTGTAGGGTTTAGAGTGCGCGTTTCTGTCCTGGCAATGAAGGAGGTGTGGGCAGCTGAGGCATACATATGCACGTATGTCTGGGCAGGCAAACTCCAGCCCTGGCTGTGAGAAGGGGATGGCCTTCCTCACACTGGTGGTGGGGGGAAAAACATAATATCATGCAAATTTGAAGTCAGCACTGTGTTAAAGCTTCTTGAAAATGGAGGAAAAGGGAGTCCAAACCCTCTCAGCAGGGGAAGAAACCTGATGTCTGCAGGCTCACCTATCAGAACGGACTGGAAAACACAGACCCGTGTGATAAATGTTCAATGTTTGTCACTGACTCAATCCAACACCCTGTGCAGGCATTCTGGATCATTATTCTACTGAAACTTTGACAAACAAATGCAGTGATGAAACTATTTATGTGGAAGATATTGAAACACACACAAAATCTTTTCTCAGTGAAGTGTTATCAAATAAAAAAAGTGAGAGGGATGTATTTTTTTGGAGAACTCATCACTCAGTTTAGGTTTTATAGTGCATTTTGGAGGGTGCATGAAACATGCATTTGCCTTGAAATGTAATTGATCTGTCTGGTTTTCAAAGAGGAATTAATCTGGCAAGTAAAAAGAATTTATTACAATGGGTTTGGAATATTCACTAGTTTTTAAATTCTATACCTGTAAAAACTTATTTCTATTTTAATTGCCAATTAGAAAATAATTTTTATTAGAAGTATTTTCTTTTTACTACTGGAAAATAACTTTATTTGAAGTATTTTTTAAAAATTTATATGTAAGATAGTAATTCTTCAGTGGGTGTTTTGAATACGTTAATCTGCCTTCATTACTTGGAAGAAACTGGAACCATATTGCTGTCTTTCAACTAAAGAATTCAAGCATGCTGCATACAACCAATTAATACAATAGTAGCAAGAGTTTTCAGTAATTCACTTGAAGAATTATTTTATTTTCACACATCTATGTGTTATGTTGGCAGGTTGTTATAAAGATGGCCGATATTACGGAGAAGGAACAATAATTAAAGACAACTGCAATTCCTGGTAATGTTTCAGAGAACAGAAAATTGAATTTTACCTAGCATATGTCACGAAACAGGCATTAAGGTAGAGAGCATCTTGAAATTCATATTAAACGTAATCAAATCAAAATGGCTGCAGAAGTAGTGCTAAGTGTTAAGGTTTTGTGGAAGTAGATTATAGTCCACTTAGAAGAATGGCAAGAGGGAAACCGGACTTTCTAATCAAGATATGAATATTAGACTATTAAAATCTCCTCCACACTGGCCTAATTCTGTTCCTGCTCAGTCAAACCTACATTGAAATGGTTTCAGTCTAGACCAGGGCACTGACCTGAATGCAGACCAAACAAATATCATTAAACTTTATGGGATCCTTCCTCCTTGTTTGGCTTTTTTCTTTTTTTTTTGCATGAGTAGTGAGAGCTTACATTAACTGGTAAGAAAAGGATTATATATACATATAAATACATATATATATATATACACACACACACTATATGTATGTATTTATGCGGAAAGGGGTGAATTGTTTGAGCACCCCTTTCTCTGCCTTGGGACAGAAGCAGACAGTGCAGGCAGGGGAGCTTTGCTGTCAGCCCTGGCAGTTGGCTGCCTGAGCTTTGCCTCTCCAAAAACCAGGCCTACACTGGAGGGACTGGAGTCCCAGGGCAGCCCCAGAGCTCCAGCCATGCCCAAACAGGGCTGGAGCTCCCACTGTGCTGACTTTAGCCCAAGGTCCTTGGAGCAAGGTATCTGGGGCCACAAAACCCTTTCTGGGCTTCCAGAGTAAAACTTCCTCAAAAAATCACATTTTTTCACGAATTCAACATCAACATTACATTCCCTGGTTTGATCTCACAAAGATAGAAGCAGAATTTTTCAGATATGACCTTTCTAACAGGCTGTAAACCTTCCCACCTTGTTCCAATTCATTAGGTGGTGAAGCAGGAAGAAATGACACTATGTTTTCATAAACACTGTGTGACAATTATATTGTTCACACTTCTTTCCCCCTCCATCTGCCTTCTGCTGTTAAAGTGCATGTTTTTCCTTTGATAATTCTTTTTTTTTTTTTTTTTGATGATATTCTTGTCCTTTCAGCAAATGTTCCAACAGTCTCTGGAAATGTTCAACTGACGTATGCCTTGTTCGCCAAGACTTAATTCAGCGCATCAATTCTGGAGATTATGGGTGAGAACCCTTTTATTTTAGAGTTTTGTTACGCATCACAGTATTGCTCATTGTGTGTATGTGCAAATTACAAGGTATGCAGTCCTCCCCACCCCTTCCTTCTCCAAATGTATTACAGCAATTTGACAGTGAGTGTGCATTTGTGAAACTTTCCTAAATTGCTGGCAGATTACAAAGCTTTAAATGGAAATATACTGAACATCTCATGCTAGTAAGAGTTACTCTAAACACCTATCTAAAATATTCTCCAAATTTAGAACAATTTTTTTTTATCTCAAAACACAATTTGCATCATCTTCCCTTATTCTTCATTGCATTTATTACTTGGGATAGATATTTAAAGTAATTTTTTCTCCTCCCTTGAGACCACTATTCCATGTTATAGGACTCTAGGTAGCACTGGAAGATAAGAAGATGGGCCCAATGGGGACCAAGTTATAAGAACTTTCTGGGGCTTTGTGGGGGTGTTTTTCTTGCTAACAATCTCATTGTCCTAGCTAGTGCACAGGCATTAGGGACCCCAGTACTGTATCTGTGCCTTGGGAGCCTGCTGGCTGTTTATAGACAGAGATACGGGGGCAGCCTCCCTGGGATCTGGGGTACCAAATTCACCAATGAAACCTGTCCAGGTTTCAAGCTGTCATGAGTGCTGAAACATTTTGTACTTCACAGGAGACATTTAAACCAACTGAATTAGGGTAAACAACCAAGTTAGGCCCCTGGAGCCTTAACCAGTCTCTTGCCAGCGGTGACCAATGAGGTTTGTCACAGGGTGACAGGTGAGATATGACTCAACTTGTCCATGTGCTTGCGCTTTTCACTGACTACAGGGAGATCAAGAGCAATGAGGCTTCTTTGGGCAGCATGAATCCCACTCCTTGTTCTTCATATAAAAGCAAGAAAGGAATGGATAAAGAGAATGCTCGCTCCCCTGTCACTCAGCCCTTATCCAGTGATGAATTTCAGTGTGTTCCAAATGTACATGGCTGCAAGGGTGTGATTTTTCTGTTGTGCATATAGTTTGCACGTCAACACTACAATGTGAGTCGAGTCCACCTGAGAGTAGCAAGAGAATACTTAGAGAACCTTAGGGACGCCTTCCTCTCACAGTGGCTATTGGTATAAAACTCAGGCAGAAGATGTCAGCTGGGCTTTCTGCTGGGTTCAACAGTGTCTCTCTTCTGGTGCACCAGAGCGTGAAGGTGCACTATAACTCACCACATGAGGCTGTTAGTTGTCTGTGGGAATCCGGGCTGGAGCACGATTTGAGCATCACTTCAAGAGAACGGTAACGTTTTGACTGAGCATCTTGTTTCCCAGTACTGCCCTGAAGTATTGCATGCAGTCCTGCAGGCTGATGTGATTCTGAACCCAAATCACCACTATTCATACAGTGCTGTGTTGCTCCATCCTGCACTTATCTGCAGTGGAAGAGCCCATAGTAAATATTTTCTCATGCATATTGAATACAAGGTTTTGAAATGTAGTTTCAAAAAATTATTTCTGGATGTTTTTGCTAGTTGTGCTCTTAAATGAGCAATGTGTTAATGTGAGAGATATCTCTAACGTGGGTCTTGTTTGGTTTTCGTCTGGGAGGAAGATGGAAAGCTGACAACTACAGTCAGTTCTGGGGAATGACAGTGGAAGAAGGTTTCAAAAAGCGCCTGGGCACCTTCCCTCCATCTCATTCTTTGCTGAATATGAGAGAAGCTCCAGTAAGTGTCATGTACACTTGTTAATTTTTCTTAATAACTTTATCACATGGAAAAATAAATGTGGACAATTATAAGAATATGATTCAGGGTTTTGACACTAAATGTTTCCATGTTGAATATGATGCTCCTGGAACAGTTCTACAGGTCATCGAATGTCTGTCCCTGTTGACAGAAATCAAACAAGGAGGAGCAAAAGAAAATCCTAATCACTGTGAAGCTCTGCAGCAATATTAACTTATCATTGTAGTTCACTTCTTGAAGAGGGCTCCGTACTAATCTCTCCTTTTTCTAATCATTGCACGTATAGCTGTAACCACAGAAAAATAAATCTGGGCATAGTTCATTAAGGCTAACAGCTGAGACTTGACAGCAATCTTTGATAGAAGCTGTGAAAGCTTTTTTGGGGTTTTGAACAAATGGACAGCAAAATTATGGGAATCATGGCAAAATGAAACGATTACTACCAGCTTTCTAAACCTCTTGGCCATGGCAATTTTCATGACAGCTAAATTAAATTTCCTATCATTTATTTATGCTGAAATTAGTTCTGCAGCAAAGTAAATATACTTTAAGTTATGTACCCAGCTTAAGCAATTTAAGAAAAAATACAAGTTATTGAGTGATTTTTCCAGAGTGATTTTTCCTATGCTTTGGATCTGGATCAGTTACTGAGTTTCTTTCTTAGAGGACACAATTTATAGAAATCACAGACCAAAAAAACCCCCATCTACCTAGCTCACCATAGTGAAATCAGAAGAAATGCAAGTATAAATCTATACATCCAAGATTTGCAAAAGCATTAAGTAAAACAGGTATTTATCTTTGGTTTTCTATATCGTTCAGGCAAGTGATAACATTTGATTATCTATTAGAAGTCAGTTGTTGATGCTTGCTTATGTGTTGTAGTGTTCCCTAGAATCGAAAGAAAACTTTCCAAACCATATTAAAAGTGGTAATATAAAGAGCAGTTCTTTAATGAAAGCTTTGAGGTGCACAAAATATCTATGTGCATGCCTGATATGAGATGTCCACAAATTTCATAAGTTTGATTAATCGGTATATCTAGCAAGTACATCCAAGAGGAGACCGGTTGCCCTGGTCACCCACCCTTGGGCCTGCCTCTTGGAGTCTCTCCAAGGGCTTCTTCACCCTGTATTTTGCTGTGTGTCCTGGGTGCTGGTGCAAAACAGGGTGTCCTTGTTAGAAATGCTTTTCTTGAAAATAAGACTAAACAGAATTTTGAGAAGGTAGCATAAGTGTGTGAGAAATGGTAATCTACTCTTCTAAAGTGTGAGAAAGCATGAAAAATTATACAGCTATATATCAAAAATCTACAAATCTGTGAATATAGAAAAAAAAATTAAAAAAGCTAAAAATCTTTAGGCATCGGTGGCAGGATTTCCGCATGATGGAAAGCCCTGTGGTGACAGCAGTGCAGAGCTGCCACTTGAATGGGTTTGGGGGAAAGAGAGGATGGCCTCTGCAATAATTTTAGCTGTCCTAATCCTTTTGCTTGATTCAGAATCATTCTTTGTTACACATAATGCCAGCTCCCTGCAGCAGCATGGCGAGGCATTGGGCTGGGGCCCAGATTGGCCAGCTCAGTCAAAATTACACTGTGAAGGGTTGCCAGAGCAAGAAGTGGACAGGAATTAAGCTTTGGAGTTTTGCCTTGTAGGATTTTCTGGACTACTCTTTGGAGCCAAAGATGGATTTTCATTTGAAGATGGCAGGTCAAAATAAGACAGTGGCATAAAAGAATTTAATCCAGTATTTAGTAGGTGTCTGCCTTAAGTTACCGGTGAACTGCACTGAGGCTCAAAAGAGACAGATTGAATTGTTGTTGTTGTTGGCTTTTTCCTTGAGGGATACAATGTCATGCTTATATAGAACAGGCAAAAAACCAGGATGTCATGCACCCAGCCCGGAGATTGATATCTCCATTACTCGGTGTCTATCTAGGTGAGACAAATCCCACCTAGGAAAACAGGAAAGGGGTTTCAAGAAATTCTTTACGATACTTCCTTTCCTCCATTCAGTTCGGAGTAGCTGTTTACTCAGTAGTCCTGCATTATATCCAGCCCATTGAATCATTGTTACTGAGCTTCCTGCAGCTACTTTCACTGCTAGGCTTCTTACAACCTTTGTTCCACTGATACATTTCTCAGTCATATTTTCTCTGTCTGCTGTCTCAGGAAATCTGTGAGCCACTCTCCCTTTGGCACTGCCAGACACCCAAGGAGATTCAGTGCATTTTCCTCCAGAAATCCAGCTTTGCACTTTCATGCATTTAGCCATCAGGAGACTTCCTTACACGTTGCTGGGTTCACATACTTTCCACATGATTCTAAGAAATCTTTCTACTTACAAAAGCTAAAAATGTAAATTAATACTCTCCATATGACTTTCTCAGCTTCTGGAAAATTCATTCAGCTTGCAGAAAATGGGTCTCAGTTGTACCTGAGCCCATCTCCTACCTATGGCTTCTCTTCAGAATTATTAGAACTTCCTTGCTATTAGCCCCATGGTTTCTGTCTTAGCTAGTTGTGATGTAAAAATATTTTTCCCTGAAGTTTCCTATCAAGTTCCAAATTTCCCTGATTTTGTCCCCTTCTGTAGTTTTCCAGAAGAATATAATCTCTTTAGTGTCCTTGTGCTGCCTCAGGAAATTACCTGTCATTTGCTACATTTTAATACTTCACAACATCATTTAAAAATTACAGTTTTCTTCACTCACAGCAGATCCATATCTGCCGTCACTGCACCATCCAACAGTTTCACAGCATGGATTGGGCTCATCAGGGGGTACATCAATTGATTCTTCCAACTGGCAAAACAAAAGTAGCCATGGAGTTAAGTTCCAGGCACTTTTAAAGATAAATATCTTACCAGATTTTCATGGACTGTTGCCCCTGTTTCACCTTTCATGAATAATTTTCTTTCACTGATATACAGCGAAGCATACTCATACATTTACAAAGTCCCAAGTGGTTAAAAACTAGTGAGTTTTCGTGACAGTGTTTCCATTAAGCTTCGCCTTTAACTAGGTGACAACTCAGAACAGGGTAAAAGGGGTAAGAATAACAAAATTCAGAAATAATGACTTTATAATATTTTTCAGAGACACTTTCCAAACCTTAATGGCTTAACCTTTAAGTGACTCTGTTGAGTACTCATTCACTTGCAGGCCAATGCACTAGCTACTCACTGTGGATAAACTGGTACTAATTAAATAGTCATGCATTCTATGGGATTATTACTGCTTTTCCCATTTTGCAAGTGACAAAACTGCAAGTCCTTTGCCCAAAATCACATATTTAGTGGATAAAAATGCTACAATTAGTGTTCAGGAGTTTTGGTCTTATACTGACCTGATTAACTGGTAGCTCTGCTACTGTAGAAAGAAATCCACAGCTACCATTCAATAAATACAACTCTTTTTTTTTTTTTTTTTTTTTTTTTTTTTTTTTTTTTTTTTTTAATAAAAAGAATTTCTTCAGCATCCTTCTGATCTATTATTAAGGGGAAAAAAATGATAGCTTCTGGTGTGTAAGAGCCTGACATTTGGATTATTTTCTACTGTCTTTTGGGGATACTTGAGAAAAACATTTCTGTGTAGACGGGGCTTCTTACTCAATGGCATGGGAAAAAAAGTTCAAAAATGTTAAGCTTTTCTGTGCTAACAATTTTACATGTACAGCACAATCAAATCTCAGCAGTGTCAAAAAGTTTGCTTCTGGAATAGAGTTTTTTAGTTGTTTCTTTGACTGTCCAACTACAAATAAAACTTCATAGGATTAATTCGAAATAAACAGTGTGACAGAGCTACATTTCATCTTAGGGAAATCACAAACTCATTTCTCGTAGAGCTTTCTAAAGTTCTGCTATTAATAAAAGACTATACCTGCTCAATAAGGTGATGCTTTTGTGTGGAAGGGAAGTTTGGCACAATGGAACATTAGAATACCTGAAAGACGACGATATGAAGCAAGAACTAAATCTGAACTGAGGACCCTCTGTTACACCGTATGGCTAGACCTGAGTATAGACCAACAGCTGAGTGCACCACTAAAACTGCCCGACTCCTGACAAAGCCGAAGCTCCTCCATCTGAGAAGGCATTTTCATGGCAGGAGACAGTGCAACCATTCTTGAAGTTCCATGCAGCACAAAAATAACCACCACACCTTTGAAACCACTGTGATGCACTTTTGGTGGTACTCTGCCAGCACAAGTCCTGGCAAGAGGCACATTGAAATGGTGGGATTTGCCCCTTCAGCAACAAGATGCTCACCTAAGTGCTATCTTACAAGAAAATGAAATACATAATTCAGTAATGAGGCACCATTTTTTCACTAAATATCTAGAAACTCATAAAAACAATGGGAAAGTAGACAAAGTACACCCTCTGTTCTTCTCATATATGATTTCTCACAGTAAAAACCCTCAGCAGTTGTAGTTCTCTTGCAAATAGAATGTCGTTCATACCCATTTTGTCTTCACAAAGAAAGTGATGTCCAGAATCTTTTTCCTACGTTAAAAAAAAAAAAATTGCTTTCCCTCAGGGAAAAAAATTTCCACATTTGCAAATTCAGTTATCTTTGGCCTTTTTTCTCTTATTGGTCATCTATCTTTTCTGAAGAAGTCACAGTTGAAATTCGAGTGCTCTTTTATATCCTCTTACCTTCCTGCTTTGGCCAGGCTGCTAACTTCACTGCAGCGAGTACATATAAAGCTTTAAAAATAGTTCACCAGTCATTCTGCTGATTGCCTTGTGCTGTCTGATGCTGGTCCATGGAGCATAGATTGAGAAACAGTTGTCTAGACTTAATATTTGTCACAGAGCAGCAGCACTTCTCAAGATCAGGGTAGCATTTTTTTCAGAAAAAAGGCAATGTTTCTGGCTCCAGGTCACTCCTGCATTTCTAAATGGCAAGGCTGAGGGTTAATGAGGGATTTGCTCTGGGATTTACAATATGAGGCTAATAAATACATTGGCAGTAGGTTAGGAATACATAAAGTAATACATTGTCACAGACTGGAGATCTATTTTGAATTTTGCTTTTCTCAACTCCCTCATTTGTGATGAGGCATTGTAATGAGCATTGTAACAGCCATTACCCACATAATTGTGCTAAACATTTGCCAAATTTTGCTTTTTCACTGGTTGGCAGTGAACAGTCTCATCATATACAAGAAATTCTATTTGTCTGGGATTTCTCCTGTATGTTTCATCTTCAAAGTAAATCGTGAGCTTGTTCTTATTTGCTAATAATGAACATAATGATAATTTGTCAAGTTACTTTTTAAATTAATTGCTGCTTCCTGAGTGTCACTTGAAGTTGCAATTCCCATGTATATAAAGCCCTTTGAAAAAGCAGACTTTTGAAACTGATTAATCAAAATACTGACATTAATATTTTAGCAAGATTTAAAAAAAATACTGGCCTTTTATGGGTGCAGGTGAGACTTTCAAAATCATTGAAGTGACCTAACAGCTTGCAGTATTCTTTAATTGATTCGGGACCTGCAGCCTGCATCTAACCTGGTCAACCTAGAACCACTGGGTCTGGGAATACACACAGACTGCATCAATTTGCCTGTGGGGGCTGTATTTCACTCTAATGTCAGATACAGACCTGAGGTACAAGCTTCCTTTTTCCTTACCCACTTTTTCTCAGCTGGGGATTTGCTGTGGCAAATCCAGATGTGCAAGCTGGATGGAGGTGCTGCTGTTTCACAGTGTACACAACAAAGTGATCTTGATACAGGCAAAGGGCTAAAATTTGGTTCTCCGAAGAGTCCTAAAATAGTTTGAATGAACGGGCCTCAAATGTTTAAATCATCTTAGCAAAAGGTATGTTTTATGATTATAAATCACATAAACAATTCAGAAAAATGTTTTAGCAAAGGTACCCAGAATCAGAAGATAAGTAAATTGAAGTAAAATAAGGGAATTTAAACAGAATAGAAGCCATTGGTCTTCAAGGTTTCAGCCTGCTTATGAGAAAGAAACATCAGTGAGCGTTTTGCTTAGGAACAGATTATCTTATTTTGTATTTTGTATTTCCTTCTGGAAGTGGTGTTATCAACAATTTTTTGAAAGAGACTGATTTCATGGCCTAATACTGCAATTCTCTGTGGCCATTCCTATTTCCTTGTGCAGCATAATCAATCATTCCATGAAGTTCAACAGTAAAAAAAAAAAAAAGGGTCAATGATTTTGGTATGTTGAACACAGAGCAAATTATTAGCAGTTGTACCAGATGGCTCTTGCATATGCAAATATTTGTTCAAAGCTTGGAGGACTTTGGAGGAGGACATAAATTAAGGCTGAGAGACGAAGGTGCCAGAAATGGCTGGCCAAATTGCTTTAGTGAGCAGACCATGAATTTTCATGAATTCACTATTAGATGGAAAAGCAGAAGAAAAGTCACTGATTTTTATTCTGGAACGGGAATAAGTGCTTCAGATTGAATAACCTCTATGTAAAAGACAAATCAATGATACACTATACTGATTCTTCTCCCACAGCAACTAAAATTTCCTACCTACAGCCACGTGTCTGGGAGAACAGGGTAACAGGTATCTAACTTCACCATTATTTGTAGCAGAGGGCTTTTCATTCCAAAAATGCCGGCTGGGTCATACTTAGCAAATTTCATAGGGAATTGTTAGATAAAATTGTTAGATTGTTGACATAAAAATCAGGGAGAAACTGGTCAGGTTATTCAGGTTGGCAGTCTTGAAGCTCAGCTTTTCCGCTCAGCTAGTGGAGTGCCAGAATCCTCCTGCTCTCAGGGGTCTACAGCATCCAGCCATGGGGAAACCACCACAGAGTTGCTTGGGAAGTGTGGTGCACGTGGTTGGCTGGGTGGGCTGGTAGCAGCTTTTTCAAGGGGTCTCCTTTCGCAAAGGAGCCCCTGCAGTGCGGTTTAGCACCTGCTGGCTGACCACTTCTCGCCCGTGCGGTACGGCACGCAGCCAAACACACGAAGGCTGACAAACTTAGGCCCCACTAGAGATGCAGAGGCGGCTCTCAGACAGGATTCCCAATGGTGTTTTGTTCAGAGGAGTCCCGGTGCCAAGAGGGCAAGAGCCTCTTGGTTGAAAATGGGGGTCTCAAGGGGGCGTGGTT
>VZTA01013131.1:0-24987 GCA_013398855.1 Mohoua ochrocephala
ACACACACTCACACTCTCTCTCAAATATTTCACACAATAAGAGAGAAGTTATAATGGAAACAAGGCAGCTCCTTGGAGAGTTGGTCATTGTAAGATCTAGTGGATTAAGAATACTCAATTCCCAGTTCTTTAGAGAAGTATTTCTCAACCTAGGAGTGTTGCCTCCTGGAGAGGAGTGCAAGTAAATCCCTTGAAAAAATTATTTTTTTTCTTCTTTCCTCTTTGTTTTCAGTAGAAACTCAGCAAAGGCTAAGTCATAAAGGCTCACCATGTGAAGAAAATGAGGAGGTAAGCAAGTTAAAAAGTAAACCAAAGCAATATGACAGAGAGAGCTGGCTACTTTGTGCCTTTCAATTTGTAACATCAAACAGTGTTCTGAGTTTATTTGTCTTATCACCCTCTATTAAAACTCATGGACTAATTGCTGATTTGCTCGACTTAGAATTGAAGGTAACTAAACAAGTTTAGACTGTCCTACTGTAAAGTCAAATAGATGTGTATCCTTATATTATTTACTACATTTACATTTATACATAAAGGTGTATGCATTTCTGTCAAATAAATATAACATCAGACAAGCATAGAATTAAGCACTGCTAATTTTCATTTTAGCTGATAGTTTGTGTTCACATTAAAAATTCCATTTGAAAAAATTCCTTCCATTTTCTATAGCCTGACAGTGAGTTCATGCCTAAAAGAGTACGTTTGAATGCAGCAAAATGTGGCACTGTGGAAGTCTTCATAAGTATGGCTTTAAAGATTTCTGACTGATGCACTGTGATATGGAATTTCGTTACACACTACTTTCCCTCATGGAGCTGCTTTCCACATAAACCACAGATTGCTCGATCTTGCTCATGACAACACGCATGCCGGTAACCCAGGAAGATACATTAAAAGTAGAAGAATATAACCTGCAGTAACAACTGTTGAATAACTTAAAAATATAAAGATAACTTATAATTAAGGAATATTCTTTACCCTCAGTAGTACCCCTGGTGTGAGGGTGGCATATGCTTACAATGGTGAATGAACAGGTCAACAGTAAAAAGGCATGTTTGGTGTCAGACATACAGATACTTCAATAATAAAACAGTAACTTAATATTCACAGAGGCACCCGAAATTCCATGTATTTACTTAACATGTATGTATTTATCTCCTCTCTGCTTTACACTACAGTTTGGCTTCCTGGCTGAAAATCCTAAATTAAGTACCACATAATCAGTAAAGGTTCTTCTAACATTCTATCTAATACAGCTATACTGTCTGTAACAGATTTCTAGAGTATCAGAGTAGTTTTGGAAGGACTATGTTTCAAAGACATTTTCCAAAAAAATGCTTGACACATTTTCTCTATGAATATTCATTATTTTCATTTCATGTCTTTATCACATTTCCATTAAAGAGGGTAAGAGCAGCTACAAATGCAACCCATCCACAGGTGCAAACCTGTGTTCATGGAAATACATTTTAAAATCTGCAAATTTCAGTCAAATAAAAGATATAACTAGCCTTGATTACTGCTTGTGCTGAACCACTTTCTTTTTCTTCCTGAATAGTCCTTGTATTTATATATACTTATTCATAGTTTGTCTAGTGAGAAAGCATCTAAAAATAACAAACCTCAGAAATTCTGATTAATTCCTTAACAATTTTGTGCATTTGTATTCATATACATGCTTGTTCTGAATTCATGATCTTGTAAATGAAAGTTTATTTGTGACACTTCCTCTGATTGTATTTCAATTGGTGTCAGCACTACTCTAAGTTTTCATTTCACAAGCATTGTTATAGTCACATTTGTATCCAAACACTTACACCAGGATATGCTGAACCTTTGATTGCCCTCAGAATTAGCATCCTAAAGATAACAATGAGGGTTTGTTGTTTTTCTTTTTTTAAACTAACTGTGATGAGTTGTTCCTATCTCCTCTTCCTCTTAAAAAAAAACCCCTTCTTCCAGGTGGGGGGATATATGATCAGAAACAGAAAATTCCTTTTTTGGTGACCTGCTCTAGGAAGGTGTAATGTCTCACAAAACAAATTGTACTATCTGACAGATTAATAGTCAAGTTTTCATGGGTAATAGATGGACATAGGGAGAGGCTAGCGAGTGAACCTAAGAGAAAGCTGTTTGAATACAGGAAGGGAGGGGACAAATAACATTTTCTTCTAACTTGAGAATGGGAAACTTTGTAATAAAAAATTATCAGAAGAATATGCTAAAATTGGAAGAAATGCAAAGGAAATTAAATTTCCATTAAAACCTGCAACACTTTCCAGCCCATCCCTGAGCAGCAATCAGCCCCTCCAAGTTTATATACTGGGCATGATATTCTGAACGGAATATCCCCTTGGCCAGTTCAGGTCAGCTGTCCTGTATATGTTCCTTCCTGGCTTTTTGTGCACCCATTCACTGTCTGAGCATGGGAAACTGAGCAGTCCTTGACTGAAGATAAGCACTACTGAGCAACATCCTTGTTTTCAACATTATTCTCATACTAAATCCAAAACACAACACTGTACCAGCTCCTAGGAAGAAAATTAACTATATCCCAGCCAAAACCAGGACACAGCCACTGGAACTTTCCTTGAGGAATATAAAGACATTAATGCATTCAATGATATTAGGCTGTGATAGAATGTAGCTATAGAAAACAAAATTAATTTTGCTTCTTCATGTGTTTTCAATTCAACAGGAAAATAATGCTGCTGTTATGTATTAATAATGACTCGTGTGGAAGAATGTGCAAAGCTGATCATGCATATTAAGACAAGACTTACTACATCTTTTACAGAAAGTCAGGCTAGGAGCATGATCTGGAACTATAACGAAAACCTGCCAAGTAATGTGTACTTTAGGCAGAACGGTATAATGAAAAGAAATCTTCAGGAAATAATTTGTCAAACTCTTTGCTGGATCTTGGAGTCTTAAGAAATGTTTGTAACAGATTAAATTTTTGGATCGGTAATGCGGGTCACAATAAAAATCCATGCGCATATATATATATATATATTTATATGTGTACATGTGTAATCAGAAAACAGAAGAAAACACAGACTTCCATGAATAACACCATGTACCAATTCAATGCATGTTTCAAGGAGGATGAAAGCAAGGTCCTGTTTAAGCTAAAAGAAAATTTGCCTACAGATTGTAATATCAAGTTGCCATTCAGCTGAACCGTCTTTGACTGTAGCATGAAGCTCAGTCAGGGGAGCTTTAGGCTGGATATCAGGAAAAGGTTTTTCACCTGGAAGGTGGTTGAGCACTGGAACAGGCTCCCCAGGGAAGTGGTCACAGCACCAGCCTGGCAGAGTTCAAGAAGTGTTTGGACAACACTCTCAGGCACATGGTGGGACTCTTGGGGATGGTGCTGTGCAGGGCCAGGAATTGGACTCAATGATCCTTGTGGGTCCCTTCCAACTCAGCATATCCTATGATTCTAAGATTTAAGTATCTTTGTATAAAATATGTTTTGACAGACAAGCATGCTTTTTTTCTATTATTTTAAGCTATTGTTTTAATCATTTTTCTTTGGCTTCCACCCTTATCAAGCTGTTCATATTTTTCTGCACTCTTCATACTTTTATGCATAGAATAAATATATCCTCTTTCTTTTGTCACTGCACACCACTTTCTATTCGGACTTCTCTTTCAGATCTTCTTTTAAATTTTTTTGAAATATTTTTGCCTGAATTTTATCCATGTTTTGTCTGTATTTCCTTACTCTGAAACTTTGTTGTCTTCATTATCATTTTTGCCAGGTTGATAGCTGGTTCAGCTTCCATGGTTGCCTTCTTCATACTACAGATCTCATATAAAGTGAATTATATTCCAGTTGCAAGCATGCTTGTGTTTTCCCATAGTTTCCTCAGCAGGCAAGTACCCAAATTTGTGCTTGCAGAGATGCATGCACTTAAAAATAAGCAAACAAATGTCTTCCATTGGATATATGACAGCTCAATTAACAGGCAATTATTCAGATTGTACTTTATTTTTGTTCTTAGAAGAATCAGCGCCACAATGAAATTATACATCACTCTTCAAGTAAACATAGACTGTCTGCCAAATCTGCCTTGCATAAAGATAATGCCTAGAACTTCATCTATCATTTTTCAACTTCCAATGGTTTTAGTATTTACATTGATAATAGCAGCTGTTTTTTGTGAGAGCTGTTTCAATTTTGCACTTTTTTCACTGCTTTCTTCAAGCCCTTAAAACAGACTCAAGATTCTTTCTGAAAAAAACAAGTGACTTTCTCTGTCCCGGAACAAGCTTCTGCCATAGGCAATCTATGACTCCCAGTGGTTTTGGTTTATTTTTCTGACTTTTTTTTTGTTTTTTTTAAATTTATTTACACAAAACAATGAAAATCCTCCTCGATTGGGTGAGTTCTCAAGTATTTCCATAAAATTCACCAGCAAATAAATAAAATACACTAACAAACAACTTCAGAAATGCAGTCTCTTCTCACAAGGAAATTAGAATGGCTAGCAGATCTTACAGGTGATTACCACTTTGGACACAGATTCACAAAACACAAACATTCATCTCCTGCCATAAAAAGGCCCCATAAGTGAACAAAAATGGGAAAATAGTATTTAGAGGATCTTTATAAATGATAGTGCAAATGGAAGAGGGGTTTTGTGCAAACAAAGAAAACAGATTATGTATCTGCTAACTCTATGATCTATACCTGTTCCTTGTTTGGAAATGTCCTCTGTAAGCCATATGAGGAGCAGCTGAGGGAGCAGGGGTTGTTTAGCCTGGAGAAAGGGAGGCTCAGGAGAGACCTCATCACTCTCTACAACCACCTGAAAGGAGGCTGTAGCCAGGTGAGGGTCGGCCTCTTCTCCCAGGCAACCAGTGGAAGGACAAGAGGAAATGGCCTCAAGCTGAGGTTCAGGATGGACATCAGGAAGAATTTTTTCATGGGAAGGGTGGTTAGACATTGGAACGTGCTGCCCTGGGAGGTGGTGAAGTTGCCATCCCTGGAATTGTTCAAGAAATGACTGAATGTGGTGTTCAGTCAGAGGTTGGACTCAATGATCTTGGAGGTATTTTCCAACCTTAATGATTCTATGATGCTATATCATGTTTTCTGGCACAAATGTACTCTATTGTGTTTCAATGCTATCTTGAAATATACTGGATGGAAATATAATCTTTAGAGAAATTCTGTTCATAAATGCAAGCACTGATTTCTTTCTGACCTGCAGTAACAGAGCAAGGGATTTATTCAACTACATGCCTTCCTACTTCGAGTACTGTGATAGATTTTGTAACTTGTCAAGACAAAATGCATGCTGAAATCCACAAATGAATGCATCCCGTCTTGTTTACAGCCCTTAAATGACTGGGAAAATGGTTTATAACACGAAGACTAACATTTTTCTATTTTATTAGTGGGCATTGTAAGATTTTTGTGACTTTCACCTTAGCTGACAGATTGCAGGCAGTCTCTGAGAATTTTAATGCCTACTTATTTATTTAATTTATTTATATTGCTACTAAAAATAGTTATTTTAGAGACTTAATTTATTGTTTGATCTTGCAGTTTTCAGATTGTTCACTGGAATACTTTTATGTTATGTGTCCCTGTGGATAATTTTAAGTGCGTAGACAAAATTAATAATAATAGTTTTCTTGTGCCTTAAAAGACAAAGGTTTTTGGTTTTTTTTAAAGCTCTCAGTGTTTTTGGGTGCAAATATGAGACAAATGGAAAACACTTGATTCTTAGAAGCTGGACATTGAGCATGCTCGAGGGGAGTCCCTGTACAGTGTCAGGATTAGAGTTATCTCTTAAAATATCATTCTGCACTGTTAAAAAAAAAATTATTTATTACATTATTCAGCTGAAAAGGTGTAAGAAAATTCTAAATAAAGCTTGGCAGATGGCAAGAAAATAATCTTCTGAGAAGTTACTAACTTATCTAAACTTCATAAAGATGAATTGTTTTTTGACCCCCTGCTAACACCACCAAAAGCAGTGAAGTGGCCTCTGGCTGGCAATGAAAATTCTTAATTATCTCAGTGTCTGTGAGCTGCTTAAAGGAAGAACAAAGCTTGTTCTAACACTCTGTATTACTTTCCAGTATCCAGCCTAGTTCTGTATTACGCCAGTTTATTGAACAATAGCTCAGGGTCCTGATATAAAATATAATGTACACAACTATATGATAGTTCATCTCAGAAATCTTTCTATGTGCATTTAAAAATGAACAAAAATATAAGAGTAGAAACTTCTGAGAGATTCATGTAAAACACAGATTAGTAGGTCTTTCATATACTGTTTTCTCATTGGAAGATAATCTGTGGTTGAGGTTAATTTTGCTGTCCATAAAGGTGCCAGCTGCATGTAAAACTCTCACAAGAGAAAGTGCATTCTGCATAAAATTTTGATATATTTTGCTCTTGCCATGCCATGACCATCAGTCTGCTGCCAGTATGTTTCAAATTATCTGGCAATTCAGCTATATGTTCATAACCTTATAGAGCTAAGTGCTCTTCTAGGTGGTTTCCAGGGAGGTTATAGCCTCCAAGGTGTTAAGAAAATTAACATCTTGGGCGACAACAAAGACAGAAATGGAAGATATGAAAAATTGAATGTAAGTGTGAGGCAACAATGGGAGTACAAAAAAATGCAAAATAAGAAAAAAATCTTATGGAAAGGAGAAAGAGGAACCATGTAGACATTCTCAAAAAAGCAAGAGACTGCTTAGACTATACAGGAACAGAAAAACATACAGCAAGGTTATGGTCAGAATGAAGTGAGAACAAGGATAACACAAAAAAAAAATCTAAAAGGGAGGAGTGTGAAGGGAAATTGGTATGAGACTAAGTGGTAAGCAACAGGAGAGAAACAGGTTAAAGGTAAAAACCTGGAATACCAGAAGAGGACACAGAGACTAGAACAAATTTAAAAGTCTTCTGGTAATTAATCCCAATTTCCAGAGAGGTGTTTAATCACGTGTCCTTAGATCTTCTTAAACATTTTTGAAAATCAGCTTTGTGCTACTTCATTCATGTTTTGGGCTAACTAAAACTTTCTCATATTTAATTGGTAAATGGTTTCTAATGCTAGCTATGGAATTTTAATTTCCTCTCAAATAGATCATATTTTGTCAGCCCTCTAACAGGATATGTTTGCCACATCGACACTGTACAAGAAAGGCAAAGCTGGTGAGGTAGAAATATCCCAATGCCTTCCTACTGATTTAAATCTTGATATTTGAATAATAATTGGAGGGGAAGAGTGGGGCCAGGAGGCAAGGAATATAAGCAAAAGTATAGCTCATCACAAATCAAGTCACTTTGCGAGTAACAGAGTGCAGCAGGAGCACTTTAAACAGTGAGGACAAACAAGAAAATGGTTGCGTGACTCTATCACCAAATATACTGTTATTTAATTGACACAGTCTGTGAAAGCCTTGCCTGCGGATTTTTTGGAAGTGAGTTCTGTTTAATTTATAGTTTCCAAAAAAGAAGATGAAGACTGCTGTTTTGACAGGGCTTTGTGACCCCTTTGCAACAGCTGTCCATATAATGCTCAGACACCGCTGAGTTGCTAACTTAAAAATAATGTCCTGAGACCACTTTGTGAGGGCTGAGCTCATTAGCTTGCCACAAAAGGAATCAGTATCGAATGTCTGAAAGCATTTTGCCTTAATCCATTTGCAACTGAAGGCAGAGTCTCCCTACCATTGGTTGGAAACTGTAGAGATAAGTATTATTTGCTAAACCTCAGTCCAGTGCATGATAAATCCCCCTGACATCAGTGGGATTCAATTAAATTCATGAAAGTGTCAAGACTCTTTTCTTTACTCGTTTGAGTAACTTACACATCAGTAAGAGAATGATAACTTTAAATCCATTGCAATCAGATATTATTTTTCTTCATACAAAGCAGGTGGTCAGAGACAACACAAGCAAGAAAAATCCTGAACTTGTTACTTTTTGGCACCAAGCACTTAGATAGATGGTGGTAAGCTGCCTCAGTCTTTCACTGTATAATGTAAATGCACATGTCATCTAATTATTCTTCAGCCTAGTGATTAAGGAATTACCTTAAGCTCCTGCAGATGTGAGTTTGAATCTCTATAGGCTCAAGGGAAAACTGAACACTGGCCTCCCACTTTTTTGGTAAGCACACTTTTCACACCATCTACATACTACATACTCCCTTTCACCACCTCCCCAGTCTACTTTGTTTCTCGTAAATGTCTAGCTTTACAGGAAATCTCCATCTCAAAAACTGAAATGGCATCTAAACTGATCCTCAGATCTTTGAAAAATGATGATTTAGAATACACTTTTACTTCTGTTTTGTAGGCAGCCCTCCCTCCTTGAACCATCCTTTGCCAGCACCTCCTTCTCTAAGTGCACTGTATTTCCGGGTTGAATTAATCTGGGTAGCTCTGCATCCTGCTTTTAAAGAGATTCATGCCTGTGCCCATGAGATGAGTGCTCAACCCCCTGCACACAGACTTTTTGCCTCTCAGTCTCCCTTTGTAGCAGCTCTGTTAGCAGCAGTTCTGATTCCAGAGTCACAAGCCTGATTCTTGCCCTTTCCAATGAATCAGAAACTGTCTCAGCAAAGTAAACTTCACTTCTAGAGACTGACCCCTAACAATTAGGTAGTACAGCTGTATTTGAGAGAGCAAAATTCTTTTCTCAAAGCTGCAATTTATGGCTGAAAAGATTCAGGATCAGAAATGATACTTCCTGCAAACATACAAACATTTCCCACAATTAAATGTAATTGCATTCAACTACCATACTTTCAGCTTTATGAAATTGGCCAAAATCCAGGTTTCTTTTGAGGTCATAATTGTGCTCTATGTATTTATTTCACTAGCTTCTAAATGCTTTTTATTTAAACTCTGACTCTTCTAGTCTCCAGCACTTAAAATATTATCTTTCTTCATTGCCTCTTCAGTCCTGTCCATCTTCACTATCTCTTGCTCTATACGTTTATCCTTAGGCTCTTCTTTTCCCTTTTCCCATTCTGTTTTGGTATTGACACTTCAGTCCCCTTCCAGGAAGTTATAGCCTTTGGCTACTCTTCTAAGTCTTTGCTCATCTCCCCATGGAGAAAAGGAGTAGGATGGGGCTTAATAGCTGTCAGGAAAAGGAGTATAGATATTGCATATCTTTCTTTTAGCTGATGACTGGGGAGAAAAAGTCAGAGATATCTGCTGAGAGGTGTATAGGCAGAAAGAACATCTGCTCAAAAGCCCGACACTAAGCTTCTGAATATATTTTCTTTGCAGACTTCCTGGTGTGAGCAAGGAAACAGGGGAATCATTTAAAAGGCAAACCTCTGTCTCTCTCACATCATACGGATGGGCACAGGAAATCTGCTGCCAGTTATTAGCTCTTCCTCATCAGCTCTACAAAGTTTTAAGAAAGATGATGGTTCATGGGATCAGGCTTCAACTTTGCTTCTTGGACAACATTTAAATCAGGAAACTCTAAGTAAAAGTAATTAGTCTAAATGTTTCTAAGAAAATATTTAACAGGGTACACACACCATGTTCATTGAACCTATATTACTGACATATCCTACCACTCCTGTGTCACAACACAAAGAATATCTCTCACCTTGAGCAAAGCTACCTCCCCAGATTTGTCTGAGAAATGATACGCCTTTTTTTCAGGACTTTATATATTCAATCTGACCCAAAGACATTTCAGTCACAGTTCCTACTAAGGACAACTTTAGTCTTTTCTGCTCAATACATCAACTATCATGATAGAGTTCACTGAAGTTTTGTATAAGATATTCTACAACTATTGACTCAAACCCTGACATTTTTGAGCTTTTATGCAACATTTTCCAGAGAACAAAGCAAAAGTCCCACTACAATCTAGCAATCTGAACATTATTTCATTCATTTAATTTCAAGAAGGCAAGTATATAAAGACAAAACTTATATCAATAATAAAATGTATGCCAATAAAAACAAGGAAAAAAATCAACTTTTTTTCTTTCCCAAGATGATGTCTGATTCTCTGAATTTGCTGCAGTTACCAACCTTGCTAAGAGCCAACTTTTCTGCTACTTACATAATTAGACTTGCTGTACTTTGACCCTTCCCACACAGCTTAAGACAACACATTAGACTATTGCTAGAGATGCCTGTAGGTAACCTGAGAAAGCTATAAAACTGTCTGCTTAGGGGGAAAGCAGAAACACTCTTTCCTTTGAGTAGTTTTTGAAAAGCTGAATTTTTATTTTTGTTTTCATATTTTTCCTCCATCTCTTTCTCCTTCAGTTAAAATTTTGAATGTCTAGATTTTGGAAGCTCATTATTTTCTTTTTTTAATAAGCTTTTTCACTTAACTTTATACCCTTCTTCTGTCAGTTATTTTTTATACCATCATTTAAATGAGCAATATAATAAATTATATTTATATATATACATATATAAAAAACAATGTATTGGGTTTGCATGGCAAGCCTTAGGTTTCAGGGTTGCTGTGGGGGTGGCTTCCTGCTGGAGGCTTCCTCCGTGTCTGATGGAGCCGATGCTAGCCAGCTCCAAGACCTGCTGCTGGCCAAGACTTAGCCCATCAGTGATGGTGGTAGCCTTTGAGACAACAGATTTTACAAGGGGATAAAAAACCTGTGCAATGGCAGCCAGAGAGTGGAGTCAGGATATGCGAAATAGTCCTGCAGAATAAGGTCAGTGGGGAGGAGGTGCTTCAAGTCCCGGAGCAGATTCCCCTTCAGCTCATGGTGAGGGCTGCAATGAGTCAGGCTGTTCCCCTGCAGCCCGTGAAGGTACATGGTGGAGCAGGAATCCACCTGCAACCTGTGGAGGAGTCCATGCTGGAGCCGAAAGGAGGCTGTGAGCCATGGGAAACCCACACCAGAGCAGGCTCCTGGCAGGACCTATGGACCTATGGAGAGAGGAGCTCACGTTAGAGCAGGTTTGCTGATAGGACTTGTGACCCTCCAGGAGACTCACATGAGAGCAGTCCTCCCTGAAGGATTGCATCCTGTGCAAGGGATCCATACTGGAGCAGTTTGAGAAGAAGTGCATCCCATGGGAAGGATGTTGGAGAAGTTTGTAGAGGGCTGTCTCCTGTGCTGGAGCAGAGGAAGAATGCCAGGATTCTCATGCCCCTGAGGAGGGAGGAGTGACAGAGACGTGTGAGGAACTGACCACCACTCCCCATCACTTTGCACTGCTGAGGGGGAAGTGGAGAAGGGAGGGCTCAGGGGAAGGTGTTTCAAGATTTAGATTTTCTTTCTCATTCCCTACTCTGATTTCACTGGTAATAAATTAAACTGATTTCCCTGTGTTGAATTTGTTTTGCTCGTGACGGTAACTGGTGAGTGATCTCTTCCTGTCCTTATCTCAACCCATGAGCAATTCATTACATTTTCTCTCCACAGCTAGCTGAATAGGGGAGTGCCAGAGCAGCTTTGGAGGGCACCGATTACACATTACTGATCAACCACCATACATAATTATTGTATATAAACAATGTTATAATATGGTCATACGTTGGATTTCACAACATCAGAACACCTTAGACAGTACAAAAATGCATTTGTCTCCACTGCCTGAGAACACAAATTCAAATAACATGCAATGTTATAAAATCATGCAGTAAGACTGTATAGTGATTTGGTAGAATTGTGTGTGTTGGTTCTTTTCGAGTCAAACATTAGGCTTTCATTCAAAGAAGCTTTTTGAAGTTGCTGCTGGGAAGGTGATTGATTACACATTACTGACATCCTGTAGGAGCAACATTCCTCAGCTCCTCTTGCCACAAGCTCATTGGGATCATATGATGGAAACAGTATCAGTTTGCTCAGCCTGCAGCATTCCAGGATTAGACAAGAGGAACTCCAAATGCAAACAGAGAAAAACACTTAACTAGCTCAGAGGGAAGTGCGATGGATGAAAGGTAACTATCCGTACTGCACAAAGGGACCATGCTCCAGAATGAAGTTGGGTTAGTCTGAGATTTTATGCAAGATAAGCAGTTGAGAGAACTCTATTTGTAGCTATCGTGGTATCAGGTATGCTGGTGGATACAGGTATTTCAGTGAGAAAACACAACATTGTGGAAAAACAGTAAGGTGATAGTGGAAGTGAATTTTGTGCATTAAAACTTCATCCACCCGCTTTGTAAGCAAAACTTGTATCATATGGACTTCAAAGGGTTGGACTGATACATTCTTATTAAAACTAAAGCAGAATAAACCTATAAAAAATGAAAATAGGGAAACTAAAAAAACCCAAATCTCACTAAAATATTTTTCTTGATTTGGAAAGATGCTTAGCTTGAAGAGATAGACAAAAATATATTAGAAAGGCCTTAAAAGTAATTAAAAATAGCAATTATCTTTTTTTTTTCTATGTGTAAGAGCAGTGGGCTTGTAGACATGCTATAAATATTCAGAGACTATTAGAATCAGAAATATATTTATAGTCTCAGCTGTGTCTGAGAGACACAAGCAATACTTGTCCTATGGCGCTTTTAGAAAATATCATTAAATCATGCAAAAGTCCTGTTGATGAAAAAGTCACAAAGAAATAAAACATTCTTTCTCTTTCCAGGTCTGCTGAAATGAGCCATAATTTTTAGTGGCTTTTGACAGGCATTAGTGCATGTTTTTGTTTGCTGTCCTTTGCAGGCTTCCTTTAGGCCGCCTCACACACTGATTTCTGCTAGGATTACATGAGTGCTGGCTGCAAAGGGCTGAATTCTGTCACAGTTTTGCTCCACAGTTTGCAGAGCTCTGACAGCAACCTACATTCAGCCACATCAACCTAAAAACCTGAGTGACTTGATCAGGAAAGGATGCCGGTGTAGCATCCAGCAACAGCGCCAATTCACTGCATGCACCTTTCCTACAACAGGCATTTTTTGGAGTGCCCTCAATACAGCTCCAAGAAGTGACAAAAACTGTATGTGGTTATTCAGAGTGGCATAAAGTTATTTGATTATGCAGTCCAGTGATGTGCCTCCTTTCACAACGCCAGTTATTTAACACTTATCATCCCTGTTTAGGTGTTCATAGGAGAGTGAGAAGTACTTGCTGCTATTTTCTGACAATTTACTTATAATATCAACATACTACAGAGAAGGCAGACCAATATATCCCATTTTCCTGTCTGTGAACACTTTGGAAGTTTAATGAGAAGTTAACAAAGAACAGTGAATGTTAAAGGATAATAACTGAATGTATCAACAGAACATTTTGTCACATTGTGGTGTTAAAGTCAAGTAGTTTAGTAGACTCAAACTCAACTGAATTTTCATAAGAACAATAAGGGTATAAGTTTTATACTGTTGAAAGTTTCCAAAAGGGAAGCCTGACATCACATTTCATGGACAGTTGTCATTTTAATTAGTAAGAACTTCATTTGAACCTATAAAGAGGGGAAGGATATTGGGATGTGTATCCATCTATTATGGAATTCTTGCATTTTCTCCTATATTACTACTGAAGAAGTGAAATTATGCAATAAAATGGACTGTGCATTTGAATCAAATGCGAGATTTATTCCATCAGTGGGAATATACATGGCAGCAATATTCTTGCTGTAGGGAAGAAAGTAGAAAAAAAAATGCATTAGGGTTTGCCACAGCAATATTTAATCTTTTTAAGAACAAGAATTATGAGTCTTCAAATTTTTACTTCCCAATTATACTTGGGATTTTTCTATATTTTAATTGTAAACTGTTGTATATGTTCTATCTTTAAAATGCTTTGGCATTTTGATCAGTTTACAGTGCTGAGCTGTCTTTAATCTTCTTTTTACTGTGCAAGACTATTTTCTTTGGCAGCTTCTGGCAATAAAGACTACAAGAACCCACTCAAGCCAGTAACAAACACAGAGATATTAAAGGGTTTTTTAGGAATCCATGCAGATAATTTTCTTCAAAGACTTGCTCAGAATAGCTTTGCAGGTCATGAAAAGAAGAATGACCAAGTAGAAATTGATTCTAGGCCCAGCAGGAAAAACACATGTCCTAGGATCTGATAGTATACACTGAGCTCCAAAATCCCTAGCTCTGAAACCCAGGACAACTGTTAGCAGTGATAACAGTTGTCAGCATTTTTTAACACATGGAAACATTTATTTGCTAGGCACATTTAAAAACAGGTAAATAAATGGAAAACTTTTGGGAAAGGACGAGTAAATTACCTCCAGCTAAAGCTATGGTAAGTTGCCACTCACTTTGCTTTTCCCTAAGGCACTGAAAACTAAATAGAAAAACAAGTCTGTGGAATTTCTGTTTGTCCTAAACTGATAGGTTAAATGTGATTTTGAATACAGTTATTCTAGTGTGCAGTCATAAGCAATATCTGCACGTCAATTTATCCTATTGATTACATTAGAATCATAAATCATCTCACATTGTGGATGGCCTGGGGCATCTGTAATACTGATTAAAATTAACTTCTAGTTCATTAATAATCTGTAAAATGAAGCAAAGTGACATGACAGGCGTAGCTGTCTGAGATTAATCAGAAAGTACTCTTTAGCTACTCTTCAAACTATGGACTACTTTTGATCAATAGTTCTGCAGGAACATGTATTGAACACAATTTGTTGAATTTTAAAATGTTAAAAACATTTTGTTACGTTCAGTTCACCAGCCTAAATTGTCACATCTTCTTTTGCATATTTTGGAGCCAGTCTTTAAGTCAAATTCCAAGACAAAAGTCATTAAGCACACCAAAAAACAGAATGTGTGTGCCTGTGTGCTAGCAATAATGATTAAACATTAAACCCTTTTCCATGTGTATTACCAAAGGGACAACAATATGAAAAAGAAAGATATATTCATTCCCAGTCTCTTTTCTCTGTCTCTCAGCATAGACAAGCACAACTATTGACAGATTCTGTAGCAGAACTGCAGCTGGGCACAAGTAACAGAATGGGGAATTTTGTTTCCTAGTCAAAATCTTTGCTGTAAGTATTCTGATGAACACCTGTATTAACACACATTCTGCAGGGGAGAAAAAATTTTAAAAAGGCAAAAAATGAGCAGAACGTTTAAAAAAACAGAGGGCCTATGGTTTTGTTGAAGAAAGGACTCTCCACATCATCGTTGTTTCATAGTCCTAGTCTAGCCCATTGCACCAAATGAACATGACAGATGAAAGAACATCTTTGTGCCTTTACAATTATTCCATAAAACCCCAAAGTCTGAGGACAGGCTATGTTCTCTTTCAATACCTCTTATGAAGATCATATTTATATTATTTCCACTCTCCTAAGGATGCAATAAGCTTTTTCCAGTGTTGTGTGTCTTTGAGAAATATCATCATCACTACCTGTTTCTCAGGAAATCTGCTTTTTAAAATAAGGAAATATTAGGAGCTTTACTTTTTGGATTGCCTCTCGTAGTCCCTGAAACAACGCATATGACATATCCATTTGGGTCAAGCCTATTCTATGATCACAAAGAAAATATCAACAGTCCAAAATAATCCTTCAGGTTCTAACTGTGATCTAGCTTTATTTTATTGTGTTATTTCACCCTTAAATTGCTTAATGCACAAAATATTTATATACTTTCAAATAAACTTCTGGCTACATCAAAATCAAAAGTGTTTACTCTTGTTTGATATTCACCAGCTTATCCCTTCAATATCATTGATAAACCATATTGGAAAAGCAACCATCACAAAAATATGCTCTTCTCTTCCATCTTTCCAGCTGCGTCTGTGGTTAACAGAGATATACCAGTGATGGAAAATGAAGATTTCATTATACACTGCTTCAGGTATGATTAACATTTTCCAGTGTGAAATTCATAATATATGGGCATAGGTTTTAAGGCAGAGTAAGAAAACTATAAAATTTAATACTGCGTTTCCAGATAGAAGCAAAGTTAGAAACTCACTCCATAAAATGTGGGCACATAGAAACTTTGCTGTTGTGTGTTATTCAGAAAGTATTATATGGGACCATTTCCTGAGAAGTGCCTTTCCTAAGAATAAAGGCAGCATGGTTGAACTTAGTGTTTATAGCGACATTTGCAAGAAGGAACAAAGGTGAGTAATCACATGAAGATAATAGTTATCCATGGTTTTTGTAATTGGAAATTAATGTACTTTACTATCTGTAGAAAAAAAAATTGAAAAAAAAAATTTTAAAAACCAGCAAACATAAATGTAAAATACCACTCCATGGGCTTTCATTGGTATTTTTCACTTTCTGTCTAAGACTTCAGTTTGTTTTCCCATGGTGAACAATGTGATGTTGTATTAATTCATAAAAATAAGTAAAGAATACCTTCACTATCTGGATTTCTTGAAATGCAGTATTCTTTTTTTAACTTTTTTGCTTGTAAATTATGTTAACACAGTGAAAGAGTCTGTGATAAATAAAAGAGCCAGAGAACAATCACAAGCCTGAAATCCTTTCCTCACACCAGTTAGCTGTTCTTTGCTCCATGACCGATTTGGATGGCTAAGAGCATGCTCTCCAAGAAAATATCTGGGCATTGGTTGGTTCACTTCAGATCTGTTCACAATGGGATAAAAACAGCAGCGGGTTTTTTCCTCTTCCAAGTCCACCAACACTTATCCCAGCAATCTGTGCATCTCCAGAAGCCTCCTTATATCATGGTGCCAGACCCTTGTTCCATCCATTATAAAACAATGAGCTGTAATACAACCTCCACATTATGTTGCATTCCTTGAAATGAAAAAAACCCTGCACAAAATAATAGTGATGATTCAGGGATACTATATAGAGTCAGAGCAGCTGCAGCCCAAATGGTTTACAGCATGGATGCAGAAAGTCTGATCCAAGAGAGCTTAATCCTAAACACTGTGAACATGAGCCCCTCCATGCTGTGTGGCCCAAAGGACGTGATTATCTAAAAATCCGTGCAAAGCCAGATAACTCAGCCGTGCATAGTGAATATTATTCTTAAAACATTTTCCAGGAAGAAACAAATAAATGATAGGTTTTTAAAAAGACACTGGTAATGGCTAAAGTAAAACATGAAAAATTAGTGACTCAGTATGGCAGGATAGCATAAAGCCTCACTGCTGGCTTCAGCTTCTTTTGGACCCCTTTCTGTGCAGCAGAGCCAGAAAGGCTGTTATAATCTACTCACTGTTACCAAAATTACCAGTCTTTTCTAAAGTAACAATAGCAACACGATAATAACTCCTATTGTAGAGATACCAGAAAGACATTAGGGAATAGATTAATTTTCAGCATCTGCCACTTGTAATTTATCACACATTTATAAGGGAAGATTTTTGAACTTCAATTAAAATAATGGCAAGTCGTATAGCAGAATGTGTTCTTCTGAGCTTTGTTTTCATTACTTATTTTAAACTTGTCTACATGTATCACAGCTCCATATTTGAAATGGACTCCTGGAGAGTAATCCTATCATCCTTGCCTTGGATATGTTATAGACTCTTTTCCCTTTAAGCTAGAGTTTGATACTTAAGACCTACACCTGGTGTGTTTGCACAGCACTTAACAGAAGTACAACAATATGTATTTTTTCTTCTAATATTGTTTGTTTAGGAAGCAGTCCACAAGAAGACATGATGTCATAGCTTTTACCCTGTGCCATAAAGGCCCTCACAAAACCCTGGATTCTGTGATTTGGAGGATCATTCTATGTCAAACTATTATTATTTATTTATAACGATATTTCCAGGCCACAGGTGAGAGGTGCCATTCACCCATTCGTCTCCCCAAGACCACGGTTCTGGTGACCATGTCTATTGGATTATCTGAATGCAGGCAATAGAACTTCAGTGGTGCATTATTCGTTCTAATGCACAGACTGGTTGGAAAACGCAGAACATTCTACTGTCAACAACGGGATCCATCACCTGAAGAAAGTCCTGACATTTGATAAAGACTTCATAGTCCATAGAAAAGGCCCCCATGTTAGATTAAAACAATTTTCTTCCAGCAGTCTTTAAAAGCCACTTTCTACTTACTGTAGAACTTAATCTATTAAGGGGGACCAGTGCACTAGGCACATAAAATCAGAAACAAAGTTAGATGCCTAGAGGAAGTAGACTAGGCCTTAACTCTGTCTTAATTAAGCAGTTCTGGAAAATATTTGATCCACATAATGGATGAATATCTAGATATATTACATAATTCACCAAGGGAGTTTTGTTTTTCCGTTTTTTAAGTTGCTTTTCAGAAGACAATTCTATATTGCATATATACATGTAAAATTCCCACATCACTGTCATTTTAAACAGTAAACTAGCAATGCAAATTAAATCTTGGTACAGTGAGAAGAACATCACAATAAAAATTTTAAAAATACAGAAAATGCTTTTAAATTTATGCTTTGAAAACTGTTAAAAACAAGTTTCATTGCGTTTGCTGTCTCTTGGGAGATCTGAATATAATTTTTCCAAATATGTCAGCTATTAGATTTTATTATTCAGACTACAATTTATTCTTTATTTGTCCTAAGGGGACATATTCATATAGTTTGCACGAATGAATCTAATATACATATATAAAAGGAAATAAACAATGACTTGTTCTAAAGTTGCAACTGTCACTGTTTGCTGCTCTTCCAAAAGAATTGACAATGCATGTTATTTGTGCTTTTGTTATGGTAATAGCTAATAGTTTGTGAGACTTACAGCACACTTCCCAGTTCTAGATAGCAGCTCTACAGTCTGATGCTTGCAAAGGTGCACTGCATGGTTTTGGCTGCTAAAGATTTCTCTGCAAAGCCCTCAGAAGTGTTTTCATCATGGTGTTGAGGTGTAGTGATCTCCAAGGAGTACTCTGACCAACAGACAGATTAAGGGTCAGAATAGGACAAGTATGGTCTGCAAAATAAAATGTGAAGTCCTCAACATCAGGTAACATATCAACTTCTTTCATGTTTATTGTGTTTATTTACTTTTTAAAGCATATTACCAAATGCTATGCTTTTTTAGATGGAATGGCTTGAAAGGAGAGGAAACTTGAATATTTGTATTTCCCTGGCTGTTACAAACACATTGTAACTTTCAGAATGGAGGGATGAATGACATATTCTCTATCACAGCACATGTGAGTGATTCTTTGATGAAGCATCAAGGCATGGGATAGGGCAGAAGCCTCAGTACATACAGTGGCAGACTGCAGCTACACAAGAGAACTGATTCTTGAAAATGGCAAGGAGCCCGTAGACAACAAGTCATCTTAGGTGAGAGAAGTAAAGAAGCTTTCCTATGGTTGGAGACAGAATTAGGCAGACTTTGTTACAATGCTGGAAGCCATAAGAAATTCCAAGAGTGATACATTTTCAGATCATAGTTTCAGTCTTCCTCACATGGCTTATTCTGAACAGTTTTCTACTTTTGTCACAATAAAGTATGAAAGGTAGATTTTGTTGTTTCTATTTTTTTTTCTTTTTTGTTGTTTTATTTTTCTTGGCGGTGGTGGTTGGTTGGGAATTTTTTGCTTTTGTTTTTGTATGTGTAAATTAAAAGTAATTTTTTTGCAAAATGGGATAACAAAAAAAAATGACGAAGCATAACAAAGCATGTGATGAAGACAATGCTTCCCTTTCAAGGCATTCAGCTTCCTTTTCAAGGCATTCATTATTGATCATAGAAATTTCTTCTGTGTTGTAGATCTTGTTTGCTTATATTGGGAAATACCTCCATTTCATCCTGTGCCACCCTGCATGCTCTTCCTCACAACTGACTTCCTTAGTCACTGACTTCTACTTTCACATGGAGATCATCTCCAGCATGCAAATGAAACCTTCAAATGGTTTCTTCTAAGTAAGTGCATTTTCTCCTTAGCTTTAAGTGGAATTTACTGTTGTGCCTTAATTCAGACAAAACTAACACGATAGATGGAGGATTCCTTGCATCATATGTTCCTTATAGCTTTAGAATACTTCTGATATCTTGACCAAGTTGCATAGTACAAATGCTGCAAGATGGGCTTTTTTTTCAACAGTTATGATAGAATTTTGGCCTAAAATTCAGACCTGTGTTCTGATTTTTGGTTAGTCTTTCTTACCAATGCATTGTCTTTCTAGTTTATAACAATCGTTTAGCAATCCTGTATCAAAGGAAGCATTAACTACAGAAACATCTAAAGATCTCCATATTTGACACAACCACAACTTATCACTGTGCCAAATATGGTACATCAGTAGATAAAATGCATTGAGTAATGAAGTGCTTGGAGTTACCACAGGCTATTAGGCCTAGGAGATCAACCACACCTCTCATTAAGTCTTCTAAAGAGAGCAGCAAAAATTCATATTACAAAACTGACTGTGCTCTAAGAAGAAAACTTAGATATTTTGAGCATCCCAGATGCTGAAGAAAGCCATCTTGGATATGAGGAGACAAGGGCTGTTAACAGCAGGAATTTGGACTCTAATGAAGGTCGTGGAGTGGTGTGAAGGAGGGGGAGAGATTGAGAGCGGAAGATGGGTTAAGAATTTGAGTCTTTTCCAGTATGTTAAATACCTACCTTGAGAGGCTTCTCCTTTTGCCTTCGTTGGCTGGAGACAGAGCTCAGAGCTTAAACTTGGAGCCTAAAGTTTAAACAGTTGGTTTTAGGTGAGCTACTACAGAAATGCAGCCATTTCTACCACAGTAAGAATGGCTGATACTTAAACAGTTCCACTCTGCAGAAAGCAAACAAATATTTTTAAGTGTCCACAAACGTGATGCCAACCATGAAACTACTCCAAACCACAGGAATGCTGAAGGCATCTTTATCCTCCCTCTTTCTGAAACACTGAGAAACCTCATTAGAGGTTATGTGATCTCTTCTTCAAAGCTTTGGGCCTCACCTCTTTTCTTCAAAATGGAAACAAAACACTTATTAAATAGTTAAGACAGCTGAAATATCTGAGTCTGTAAGTGCTACAATTTTTTTTTAACTATGTTAACAAATGGATAGCATTGTTATGTGATGGAGGGGAAAAAACTTGCAAAAATGAATTTTAAAAAAAGAAAAAGGGGATCTTGAAGACATTTTAGTCTTGTTTAGTTATGTAGTCATTTCAGTTATAACAAAGGAAAAAAAAGTGGTAGTTGAAAGGGATTAATTGCAAAATATGCAATTAATTTATGTCATGTCATTTACATAGGTATAGATCATTAACATTTCTCTCCTTTGTTCTGCTTACATTCAAAGGATTTTCTATTCTAACTACTCAGGCAGCTAAGGTCCATAAATGCAATGTGGTTTTTTTTACTAAACTTTTTTAATTATAAAAATGGCTACTAGGATATTTATTTCATTCAAGTTACATATTTTGAGACCATCTGTTGTGAAATCATTTCACACAGGAAGAATTTATCAATGTCTGACCTCAGCTCCATTTATCTTCTGTTATTTAGTAAAAAGAGGTAATACAGAATTTTAACTTCGGTGTCTTATATTGTTCAAATTGTATGTTCCAATAACGAAGAACTCACTTAACAAGGACTTCAAGATTGCTACATAGAGTGGTGATTTCTGTCCTTCACAGAGTAAGATAAATTTGACCATGAGCAAAACTTAAGGCGTTCTACTGTTTTCNATATTTTTAAAAAAAAAAAAAAACCACAAAAAAAAAAAAAAAAAAAAAAAAAAAAAAAAAAAAAAAAAAAAAAAAAAAAAAAAAAAAAAAAAAAAAAACCCACCAAAAAACCCCAAACCAAAATCCTAAGCCCAGTCCTAAATATATTTGGACTGTTTATTTCCAAAAATACCACAGTCTCGCTTCAATTAAATAATTTCCAACATTTCAGACACAAAAATGGACCCGAGGCACTTTAAAGCTTGTAAAGCTCACCTAGATCCCCTTGCATTTCCAAATCCAGTAATATTGGAAAAATTCCTGGTGTGTAATCATGACAAGGGATTGGTATATTCAAAATGTAGAATTTAATGTAATGTGATTTTTCCTTTATTAATTATTAGAGAAGAAAATGTTGACCTTTTATGACAATCAGATTTTGTCTATTTTTTTTTTTTTTAAATAAATAGCAATAGCAATAACAAAACCAACATCCATGTGTGAAAAAAGAAAAAAAAATATCATGGCAAATATATATTAATATCATGAAACAGTTCTCTCAACAGGCCAGTTAATATGAGAGAATCATAGGTACGGAAAGGTACAAATAATGTTTTAAAGAAAGATTTGTTTTAAAATCAAGTGGTAATTTCTTTTCTGTAGATTTATGCTCTGTTCACTTGAATAATGTGTTTTCACATACTGTTTGGATATTTACGGAACTTTACATCCTGTAAGTGCACCTCTCTAGACAACAGAGAGAAGCAAGTAATGTTGCAGACCTCCAGAGGAATATGCTATCTAGTAGAATTGAGATATCTAGTACTGAATGGAATTCCTAATCGACCTGTCTCTGACTGACTGACTTGGCACTTATATTATGAGGGCTGGTCACCAAATAATGAAAAACTAGGTTCGTTTAGGTAACTTCACTTGACAATAATTTTGTCGCTTTAAAGGAAACAAAGGATAAAAGGGCTTCATATTAGAAATGTACCTCAAAATTTTTATTTTTTTAGATGAAAAAGTGTCATTAATTTTATTTTTACATTAAGAACAGAGAAATTAATTTATGTATACATAGCACCACAAGAAATCACACACTCCTGAGGTGTTTTCAGGGCCATAGCCCAGACGACATTTTCTATTACTTCAGTTAGGTGGTTCTACTTGCCTTACTGTTGTCTGAATTCTATTTGGGTCTTCTGCCTGTTTGTTTGTTTGTTTTAGGACTCACAGGGAACTTTCTTCTTCCAACATGTTTATTTCAGTAGAAATCTATTTTAATGTTGATAAAAAAAATATATATTTTAGGGCAGACCATGCTAGGAAAGATATGAAGAAAAAAAATGAGAATGAAAAGAGATTTCAAATCAAGAAGAAAGAACTAAAATCATCACAGAATCTGAGCTCAAAAAATGTATATATGTGGTGTCAGAGAATAAATTGTGTATCTCACTGATTTGCAGTACCAATTTCTAATAAAATGCTTTTAGTCCCACTCCTACTCCGTATGTGGTTTTTTTTTTTCACTGTAACTACTTTTTTCCTTTCATTTTATTGAAGTGTTTGGTCTTTTATTCTTGTAACTAAAGGGGGAAAACAAGAACATATAATTGCTTTTAAACTCTTTGTTATTTTACACTACTCAGTCAGTCATCTGGTATTCATCTCTTCTTTAAACTTAGTAGCTGACTTTTCAGCTGCTGTAAACTGCGCAGTACTAACGAAATCAAAGGCACTACAGTGATTTTAATCAGTTGTTCATCTGGTTTCAGAGTTCTGTTATATCTAATATCTCCTTACAGTAATGCAGTAAAATAACTCTGAAGTTTCTTTCTTCTTCCCCTGAATTTTAGACTTGTTTTTCTTATATCAAAGAGAAGCTATTCCTTGGACACAATATTTTCAGTATTTTAATTTATTGATTTTGCTTTACCACTTGCTTTCTTTTGCAGAGAGCCAGTGGGTATCCAACAAATGTTTTCCCTGAGGTTTTCAAAATTATCCTTATTTGTTATTTTACTTTTTCTAGGATGGCTACGGTTAATTTAGAATCCACCATTTTGTGCAAGTTCAAATTGTTCTTTCAGTTGTACATTAGCTTACATTTCTCTATGGTGATTTAAACTTGCTTTCATTGCCCAGCTGCCAGGTACTAACTCGACTTCTGAAGCTCCTCATAGCTTTCTCAAAACTGAAAATAGTGTTGTCATCCAAATATTTAACTTATCTTATGATCTGGATTTCTGCTTAAAAATATATATTAATATCAAACTCAGTACCAAAAATAACTTTGAACTTTCGTAGGTCTACTTCTAACCTAATTTTTTTCTTTCCAGTACTTTTTATTTCATTTGAACAGTTTCACTTATGTATCAGGTCATATCATTCACCGATTCTGCTTCTTCCTCTTATCATTCATAGATCAGTAACTTAAAGGCTTTTATTGCAAGAACACATCAGATATCTTGCAATTATTTTGTTGATCACTTTTGCTTCTAGCATTTTCAAGTGGAGTATATTATATGCCTTACATACTTTATTTTGGAAGTAATGGGTTGTGAATCAGACTCATTTATTTGCATAAATTAGATTCTTGATTGGATAATGACACTTGTGAAAGTCTAACATAAATAGGCAAATATAAAAGTTTAAAGTAAAAAGTTAGTGCTTAGCACAGATCCATCTCACACTAGGCATTTACGTGGCTATGAATTCCATTTTGAAAATAGGATGCCTAAGGTAGAGGACAAGAAACACATAGTGGTTTTGAATCATGTCACAGCTTTGTTTGTAAATTTGAACCCTGAATTTTCTGTCTGTGCATTCTTCATTTGTAAAATGGAAAGATATAAATATATGCACATTATAGCCTGTGAAAGTCCCAGTTCCATGTTAACATGCTCCTGTAGAAGCAGACCAGAGGAGAGCAACTAGGATAATAAGAACTGTAGAAGGAACAGTAACTGAAGAAAGAATGTGGAAATTTTGTATAGCCTAAGGAAAAAAAAAAAACCAAACCTATCACAGAATCACAGAATATTCTGAGTCGGAAGGGACCCAGAAAGACCATCAAAATCCAACTCCTGGCCCTGCGCAGGACAGCCCCAACTGTCCCACCATGTGCCTGAGAGTATTGTCCAAACGCTTCTTGAACTCTGCCAGGCTGGTGCTGTGACCACTTCCCTGGGGAGCCTGTTCCAGTGCCCAAACGCTCTCTGGGTGANTTCTGGATTTCCAATCTAAGCCTCCCCTGACACAACTTCGTGCCATTCCCTGAGGTCCTGTCACTGGTCACCACAGAGAAGAGATCAGTGCCTGCCCCTCCTCTTCACCTCACAAGGAAGTAACATTTCTTGGCACTGAGATGGTGGTTAAACACTGGAACAGCTTCCTAGAGAGGTGGTCAATGCCACAAGGCCACCTGTCTTTAAGAGGCATTTGGGAAATGACCTTAATAACATGCTTTA
>VZTA01013132.1:1837-37132 GCA_013398855.1 Mohoua ochrocephala
GGCTCCCTGCCGCGGCCCCGGCTCCGTGCCGCGGCCCCGGTCTCAGTCGCTGCCGTCCCCCCAGGCTCCCGCTGCTCGCCGCCACTCGCCAGCTCGCCCAGGACATCGCCGAGAAGATCCAGGAGCGGAACCGCTGCCAGCGGAGCGGGGAGAGCTCGGCCAAGGGGCCCCGGCAGGGAGGGGTTCGGCGGGGTTTGGGGCTGAGCCGTGCCGGACACGGGTTGAGTTTGAATGTGCCGGGGTCAGACGGGCCCGCGAGCGCGGAATTCCCGGGATACGGGGGCAGAGGGAGGCAGGAGCTGCGGAAGGGGCGGATCAGGGCCGGGCTGTGTCGCTGTCGCTGCCGGGACCTGCAGGGGAAGGTTGGGTTCCATGGCAGGAGCCCAGCGCCAGTGTCTGTCCCTTAAGGTGTCTGTAAAGGGAACGGGAACGCAATTTCTCAATGAACAGCGGCTTTTCAGCGTCACAAACCTCACTTGGGTTTAGCAGGAGCGAACCTCTGCGTGCAGCAATGCTGGTTAGAGGCAGGAGCTGTGGCAGTGCTGAGCACACCCTGCCGCCTGCTCCGGGCTGTCCCTGCCGGGATGGAGCTGTTCCAGAGGCTCAGGGATGTTGGGATGGAGCTGTTCCAGAGGCTCAGGGATGCTGGGATGGAGCTGTCCCAGAGGCTCAGGGATGTTGGGATGTTGGGATGGAGCTGTTCCAGAGGCTCAGGGATGTTGGGATGGAGCTGTTCCAGAGGCTCAGGGATGCTGGGATGGAGCTGTCCCAGAGGCTCAGGGATGTTGGGATGCTGGGATGGAGCTGTCCCAGAGGCTCAGGGATGTTTGGATGTTGGGATGGAGCTGTCCCAGAGGCTCAGGGATGCTGGGATGCTCAGCAGCTGCTCTGTGCCCTCTCTATGTGAGCAGGGAGCAGATGTTCCTCCCCCAGGGCTGGCTCCTGCCTTCTTCAGTGGCTGCAGATCAGAGCGAACAGGAATTTTGCAGCCTTGCTTCAGCTGCCTTTCTAACAAAACGCAGGCCCAGAGTTAAACAGGGGTGAGAAGCAGCAGCTGGAGCTGCCCCAGGAATGTTGTGTCCCCCACGTTTTCACACTTCCTGTTTAAGAAATAAAGTAAAGTTGAGGTTTTCAGGATGCTGCTTTCCCCGGGGCTGAAAGCCTCGTCCTTTCCTTCAGGAGCAGCTTGGAGCCATTAACTGCACCCTTGGCTGTGTTCAGATGAAAATTACTGCAAGCCCTTGAGTTGGTCTTTTGTAATAACTGACATAATCAAAGCCCCACGGCTTTATCTCCCCCCTCTCTGTGTCAGGGGTGTAATTCAGTGCCCGATCCCTGGATCTGCTGGGCTGCTCTCAACGCTGAGAGCTGTTCAAATAAAATGTCAGTTTTGAAATGTTTCCCTGGAAGAAACGCTGAGGAAAACTGTGTGGGCTGGACAAAATAATGAATGAGTGACTCAGTTCAGCAGGAGTTGAGAAGGGGTTTCAGGAGGCCCGAGTCAGTGGGATGTGAGAGCAGTATTTTCTCTGGCTTTGGGGTGTTTGGGGGTGCAGATGGAATTCCTGCTTTCAGGATGGTGAAGTATCCGAAATTGTGCAGATACACCCGAACAACAGGAGGCCAATGAAAGGATTGCTGCTCAATCTGTCTGCATTTATAGAGGGCAAAGTTCTCTATTGCCACCTCTGACGAGTCCAAACCCCAAGGAAACGTGGGGTTGGTGTTGTTTGGGGCCTTTCTGGGGCTGGAGCTCTCTGGGGTTGTGTTTTATGGAAACATTGCACGGGTGACTGACTCGTTCATAAAATCATTTGTTCCGTGCCCGGTGTTTTCCAGTTCCCTTTAATCCATTAACAGGTAAAGAGGAATATTTGGCAGTGTTTGATTCTACTCTAAACAAGTTTCCAACAAGGAGAGAGGTGTTTTCATAACAGAAGTGCTTGTTGAGAAATCCACGGCCGAGCGGTCGCGTGTCCCGTGCCTCCCGAGTGCTGTAACGCAGGAAAATGCTCTGTACAACATTGGCCTGGCAGGGGGAGTGTAAACAGGTTTTTATTTTTATAGCATTTTGCCATTAGCATGGCTGACAAACTTCTTGCTTGTTGCTGAGCCAAAAATAGAGCAGAAAATCTAAAATGGAAAAGTCAACTGTGAGGAAAGATTTTAATCCAGCACTTACTGTCTGTGAACTCTGCTCTGTTAAACTGGTCATAAAGCTTCCCTTGGTTTCTCTTCTTTCTCCTTTTCTTCTTCTTTGTTTTCTGGAAAGGAGGTGAAGTGTTTTGTTCTCTCATTGCAGTTTCGGGCCAGGTGTCTGCATTTGGTGACTTTTTTGGCCGTGTCACCTTTGTGCTCTGTTGCCGTTCTGGGTCAGTCTAATGCAGCATTCTCCACGTGGAGCTGAGAACAGATGAAAAGACCTTTAATTGACCTGACTGCAGAGCTGGAGGCCACGCAGAGGCTTCAGCATTCCCAAAAGCACCGATCCCCCATCCTGCCTTGGATCTGTTGCAGTGCTGCTTGGTCCAGAGGTGGATTTTGGCTGCCTTGGCCTGGGTGCATCTGCTCTCTGTTGTGTTTGGTGGTGTTTGAGAGCAAACCTCACCGAGTCAGAGGGATTCCATCTTCCGAGGCTCTCTTGGTCCCCCCTGAGCAGACACCCAGGGTGGTGTGGCTGTGCAGGGTCTGGCAGCACGGGGACCCTGCGGAGAGCTGCTGCTGCCTCTGTGTCTCCCAGGAAGCAGGGCTGAGAGTGAGAGCAGATATTCCTCTCTGTTCCCGGTTCCCCACTGGGGCTGCTGCCCATTGTGAGCCACAGCAGGGCTGGGAGCTTGTAAACAAGGGGCACAGCAAGTCTTAATTAGGACGACTTGCATTGTTAATTGCAGTTACAGTGGTTTTTCTGCATAACTGGAATGAAAAGAAATAACATCTGAGGGGGAAAAACTCAGAGGATAATGTGAGTTCAACTTGGGAAGGGGTGGGGAGGAAGCAGGAGGATTCCTGCAAGCCTGGGGTTTGCTTGCAGCAGGGAAGAAGGAATTACATTTTTACTGAGAACAGACACATCTGGATCTTGGGCAGGTCAGTGGTGAGGAAGGACTGGGAGTCCTGGGTGCTGCTGAGAAGGGAAATGGAACAATCCGAATTTCTTTGGGGTCTCAGATTTCAAGTCTGGAGGAGTTCAGTGCAGGGAATGTGTGAACCTGTAGCAGCCTTCCCTCTGATCCTGGGAGCTGGGAAAGGAACCCGGTGGCAAAAGAAGCTGGTGCCTGTATTTGTATTAAACATCAGAGGCAAGAGCTGGAAAATGATCTGGAAAATATTAAAATGTGCTGAAATGTTTTGCCCATATAAAGAAGTGTGTTTATAAAGACTTGAAAGACAGCTTTCCATATTCAACAGCGTTGATGCCTCAGAACTGTGTTTGTGAAACCACCCCATTGTTTTGTAAGCAGCCTGAAGTGACTCGTGGCTCTGAACGACTCTGGGGCTGCACTGGAGCCCTTCACACCTGTGCAGGGACAGTGAAATGCATTGCCATGAGATGGGATCAGATGCAAACACAGCAGGCCAGGCCGGTGACCATCTCTGTGTTCCCCCAGGTGAACGTGGCCATCAGGTCCTCACTGCAGAGCCTCAGGGAGAAGATCGAGGAGCTGAGGGAGCTGCTGCTGCGGGCGGTATCCACGCGCCAGATGTATCCCTGCAAACCCTGCAAGCCCTGCCCCTCTGGGTTGTGGGCCACGGTGGGAAACGTGCTCTCCTTCCTCTGCCACGCACTCTGGGTTTTCCCCTCGTTCCCTTTGCAGGAGACTTTGTCACCAGAACCTTCTCTGTGCTGCTGGTTGTTATTTTCACGGCAGCTGCAGTGCAGGAAGGGCTGGGCAGCTCTGGGCACCAGACCCAGCCTGGCTCTGGTCCCCTCCGTGTCACCATCCTTAACAGCGTGGTCTGAGAGGAGCTTAAGGAGATGTCTGAGCCACCCCCGAGCTGCCCTGGTGCTGCCTGAGCTGTGCAGGCACTGCTGGTGTGTGAGCAAGGTCACTTGTCCAGCACTGAACTGGTGATAGTTTCTCTTGGCCAGGTCTTGCTAAAAGGAAGGAGGGAGCTTTGTTCAGGCTGTGGGCAGGGCTGGGGTATCCTGACTTTGCTTGACTTAGGAAACAACAGGGCTGCAGCTTCAGAACGGTGTCAAAGTACTGCAAAATACGCCTTATTGGGAAGAAATCCCAGATTTTCTGCTGGGAGTGTTACCCCATGGAGTGTTACCAGTGCTGGGAGAGTCTGGTTCAGGAGTCACAGCTATGTCCATCTCCCTGAAGGTATCCAGGAGCAGTCTGGTTTGAGGGAGGAGTGTTTGATCTCAGCCCAGCACAGCAGGAACCCCTCCTGAGCCCGGCCCCGAGAGCTGTGCTGATGGCCTGGGCTGGAGCTCCCCTGCCCGGTGGGTGCTTGAGCAGGCAGACGCTGCTGCTGTGGCAGAAAACACACTCAGACCAGTTCAGCCAGTGGTGAATCCGCTCAGCAGCACTCGGGGCAGAGTTAGGAATCCTTCAGGATGTCACTGAGGTTAATTTTAAACAGCACACACAGCTCCCCTGAGGAAGCCCCAGCCCTCCAGAGGCACCGTGTGCATCGTGCCTCTGCTCTGTCGGGGTGCTCTGCTCCTGAACTGCAAGGGAAATTCTGGTTTTTCTCTGATCCCTTGGCTGGGAGCTGCTCCCCTGCTCTGTGTGAGGAGCCTCCAGGGAAGGGAGGTGAGAAATCCCCCGCTGATTTTAAGGGCTCTGTTCTATTTGGCCCTGCCCTGCTGGTGACAGTGTAATTTGGAGAAATCTCATCCTTCCCCAAGCCCAACCTGTGCAGTGCTGTTACACTGTCAGTGTTAGAGTGCAACAAATGAACACCAAAAAGGACTTCTGTTGGATTTTGGAGGGGGAAGTGCTGTTCTTAGTGCTAATCTGGCAGTAAATGTCCTTCCAGTTCTCTCATTACTTTGAGATGATGACATGAAGATCATTCTGTGGCCACTGTATGAAACCTTTTGTTTGAGATATGTAAAGGTCAGAAACACACTTAGAATAACAGCAGATTTCATTCACAAAAACGTGAGCAATCCTCTTAGATCTTGGAGCTTTTTTTTTGAGTGAAAATCGTTAATTTTGATGATCAGGAAGTCTGATTTATTTTAAGAATGTGCAACGGGTATTTGTGTAACGAAATGAAAGTTTTCTGGTGTTTTTGAGTTTGGGCCTTAACCCAGCGTCCTCAGCACGCAGCTGGAGGGAGACAGGAGGCAGAATTTGGTGGACGACCTCCTCACACGGCACAAACAGCTCGAGGCATCCTACAGGAATGAGGGCCCGGAGCCAGACATGACCAGGTATGGCACTGTCCCCTCAAATCCCGGTGGGATCTGTGCTGTGGGGGTGTCTGAGGTGGTACCTGAGCTCATTCACCTCTGCAGGCAGCAAAGGGGGTTTCATCTGCTTAGAAATGATGTGGTTTTGTCAGTGACAGTCACTCCTGGCAGTTCCCTGGGCGTGGTTGGGCACGGGCACTGGTTTTGGTGATGCTCAGCCGATGGTTTTCTGCATCCCTGTGTGTGTTTGTGTTTGCTGAGGGTCCCTTCAGCGAGCTGGTGCCGGGGTTGGTTTCGATGCTTTTGCTCTCTGCTGTGGTGTTTGTTACACCCAAAGCCTGGGCTGCCCTTGCTGCCCAGAGCAGCTGTGGCTGCCCTGGATCCCTGCAAGTGTCCCAGGCCAGGCTGGACGGGGCTTGGAGCAGCCTGGGACAGTGGAAGGTGTCCCTGCCCATGGCAGGGGTGGGATGGGATGATCTTCAAGGTCCCTTCCAGCCCAAACCATTCTGTGACGTGTGATTGTGACTTTTTGATTGTCTTTACACAACCAGATGTCAGGGCAGCACCTGCTGCAGGTGATAAACCTCCAGACTGGGGTTGAACCCAAACAATTGTTCGAGGTTTGGATTCTCCAGAGCTCAGTGCAGATCCTGTTGTTGTGTTGGCTCTTAAATCTGTCACTGACTCACCCAAACCGTGTGAAACAGCGAGCGGGCACAGTGTCTGTGGGACTGTGATGTGGGACTCTTGTGTGTCCCCTGCTCTGAGCAGTCCCTGGGCTGGTGTGGCCTCTGTGGCCATCCCGGCTGTGGCAGGGCAGTGTTGGCAAGCTGCTGCTTCAGGGCTTCAGCCTTGGGCTGCCCCAGCCAGAAGGTGTCGAGGCAAACAGGAGGAAAATATCAAAATCCCCCGATAATTTCAAGCCCCATTAGAAACGATCAGGGAATCCAGTATTTTCCAGCAGAAGATAACATCAGAGAGAGTTATTTATTTGCTAGTGTTGCAAGGCTTGATGTTTTATAGTTCTCTTTTAACTTCTTTTATTAAAAATGGATAAAACTGTGCCAAATATTCTGTCTGCTGAATTCTCACCCCTTCCATGGTCTCCCTTGTGGGTCTGGTTTTCAGGGGTGCAGGCAGAGACAACTCAGGGCCTGAACCTTGTGCCAGTAAATCCAGCTTCCCTCTCTTGCCTGAGCCTGGGCTGTGGGGGTCTGTAGGGAAGGGGCTTGGAGGGATCTTGGAGGGATTTTGGAAGGGGCTTGGAGGGATCCTGGAGGGATCTTGGAGGGATCTTGGCAGGGATCTTGGAAGGGGCTTGGAGGGATCCTGGAGGGATCTTGGCAGGGCCCTGGCAGGAGCTGGTCTCAGGCCCGGAGCCCCCAGGGTCTGTAGGGCTCAGCTGCCGTTCCCAGCTCGGGGTCCCTCTGGAATCCTTGCGGAGTCCTGGCCCGGCTTTGGGGTTCCGGAGGTGGCAGAGCCCACCCTGGGCCGTGCCTGGAGCTGACACTCAGCTTCTCCCGCATTAGAAAAATCAGCACCCGGAGTTTGATGGGGTGGAGCAGTGACACTTCCCTGGTTTGTGCTGCTTTTCCATATCTAATCCAGCCCTGATGTGACAGCCCACGTTGCCCAGGTCCTGTTCTTGCAGCAGCCCTTCCTTTCATTAACCTTCCTGCACCACTGATCACAAATTCATTGTCCCAGGGCCCGGGGCTGGGAGGGTTTCCCTGGAATTAATCTGGTTTACGTTTGGTCACCACTCCGTGAGTTTGACATCCTTTGAAAGCCGCTCTGAAGCCGTTTCTGGGGCGCGGGGCTGTGGTTTAACGCTCTCGGGGTTGATCCCAAGTGACAACTGCGGGCAGGACGCTCCCTGGCTCGGGGACAGCATTCCTGCCCCTTCCGGCCCCTTCCAGCCTTAATTAAGATGCCACTGGAATTTTCCAGGGAAAGGTTGAGCTGTTTGCGTGGCTCCCCTTGAGCGGGGCCAGTCAAATTTCCTTTAACTGGGTTTTAATCACAATTTGGGCATCTTCTGCCCCCTTTTCTCCTTGGCAGAGATCCGTGGGGGCTGTTGGAACAGGGGCTTTAATGGGGCAGGATTCCCGGGGTCTCGCTCCATCCCAAAGGCAGGGGTGGGAGCAGCAGCCAGGAATGCTGACCTTCTGGATGCCACTGTCAAACTTTCGGAGTATTTAAACATTTGTGGAGACAGAGGAATGGGAATACTCCTGCTCCTGTCTCAGGCTGGAGAAGTCCTTGTCAGTCACCAGAGAATCAATAAATTAACTGGCCTTCCTTGATTTCTCTTGGAATTCCTCAAAAATAGAGACAACTTCTGGTGTCTGTGGGACACAAAGCACCTTCAGTAAGAGCTGCCCCAGGTACATTTTGGAAGAGTCCATATTCTTTTTTCTCTTCAGTGTGGGTCACCATTTTCCTTGGTTGAACCTTTCCCGTCAGAGGGAAGGTATTTCAGCCTTGATCCAAACAGGAATTTTGCCTAATGCCCACCAGGCTTCAATCCATGAGTGCCCCTTCAATCCGTGAGTGCCCCCTTCGATCCGTGAGTGCCCCCCTCAATCCATGAGTGCCCCTTCAATCCAGGAGTGCCCCCTTCAATCCATGAGTATCCCTTCAATTCGTGAGTGCCCCCTTCAATCCATGAGTGCCCCCTTCAANCCCCCTTCGATCCGTGAGTGTCCCCTTCGATCCGTGAGTGCCCCCTTCTATCCGTGAGTGCCCCCTTCAATCCAGGAGTGCCCCCTTCGATCCGTGAGTGCCCCCTTCAATCCGTGAGTGTCCCCTTCAATCCATGAGTGTCCCCTTCAATCTGTGAGTGTCCCCTTCAATCCATGAGTGCCCCTTCAATCTGTGAGTGCCCGGCTCCAGGTGTCAAATGCTTTTGGGAATCTGGCTGTTGTTTGTGGGGGGCAGATGCTCTTTAGGAAGTAAGATCAACAGCAGTTGTTCAGGTGCCTCTGAAAGTCCTTCCTGGTGTCCTTCCTCCCTCCCAGTTCCTGCTGGAGCCTCCTGGCTGCAGCTGCAGCGTCCTGAGCTGGGATGGGATTGGCCTCAGTGGGAAGGGTGGGAGAAGAGGGAATTGTCCATCCAGGAGAACACCTGGGAGCTGAGTCCCAGGATCACATCTAGGGGTGGAGTGAGTGGAGTTTTCCAGGACTGATGTGCCTTTGGCTGTGTGGCCATGAAGCAGCGTGGTCAGGATTGCCCAGCACCCTCCTCAGGCAGCACGGGCAGCTCCCAGTCCTTGACGCGGTGGGACCAGTGAGCCCAGCCACAGGGAAATGGTGTCAGGAGCAACGTGGAATTTCCTGGAACATGGGAACGGCAGTTCTTGTGCTGGTGGGGCTGGAAGTCCTCTGCCACCTCCGGGAATGCGGGAGGTGTCCCACCAGGAGCAGTTCTCGTGGGGAAATCTCCACCCGAAATGGTACCTGGAGGGGGTTTGGAAGTGCCTGTGCTCTTGTGGCCTCTCGTGGGTTTTTGGAGGGATAGAGAGAGCTTTTATTTTGTATGTTGAAATTATATTCGTTTTATTTATTACCTTGGAGCTTCCTAAAAATACAGTGTGAGCACTGTAAGTGAGAGAATGCCCCAGTCCTTCCCCACCCCTGCAGAGAGTGACCTGTGAAGCCAAGCCGGGGTGCCCGGGGTGCTTCAAAGAGCCCCACTGTAGTTAAGGGAATGTTCAAGTGATCATCCACCCAACTGTCATATGACCCAGGTTTTGTTTAAGGCTCAGTCTTGCTGATCAGTCTATTCTAAAGCCCTAAGCCTCGATGTGTGGCCTTGGCCTAAAGTAAGTGCTGGTTGAGTAATCTAAGTTACTTGGGAGGTGTTATAAGAATTACCAGTGAAACAATAAGATAAGCCCTCCCTTGTTAGGCAGTGACATAGCTCCCTGATTTTAAACCCCATCACCTTTTATACTCGGGCGCATTGCTGAGCCTTGTAATTAGTTAAATCTGCTCCTATAATCAAAAGCCATCCCCACACTCCAGTGCTCTGTGACGGCTTCCAAGATTTGCGTGATTAACTTGGCGGAGGCGGTGGGTGGCTAATTGGATAAGCTTTAATCTTCACACCACCGAGGCGAGGCAGGGCAGGATCAGAGGAAGGAGGAAGTTCTGCTGCCTTGTGTGGGAAGGTAGTTACCAAACATGTCACAAAGATTACTGTAACGAGCAGACCACTTGTCATGACCCAACCTACAAGAATAGGGCAGAGCACTGGGGGGAGGGAGGGAGGGAGACAGAGCCGCAAATTATTTCAGATTTGCTTGCCTTGGCTGTTTTTTAACAGGCAGGAATAGTTGTGAGCTCTTTTTAGCAAGCAGAGAGCTTTATGCTCCCTTTGCTTTAGTTAAACAACTTTGTCAGGTGTTGTTACCCTGGGTTTTGTGTCCTTCTAATTGAACCGAATTGGGTGAGCTGCAGCGATTTTTCCATCTCTAGCAGCGTAATGCTTCTGTCGTGTTCACAAACCTGGTGCCGGTTGTGAGACTGGGAGATAAAAGAGCATATTTAATCCCCCAGAGCAGGGGAGGAAAGCTGGGTACTGTGTAAAACTTCACTCCAGGTGTGTGTCAGTTTGTCCAATCAAGCCTGATTGCCAGCCTGGGTAAATACATGGAAATTTAATGGGGGTGCAGGGCCGGGATGCAGAAGAATCCCAGCTCCTCTCTGGTGTTGCCCTTGCTGGTTGTGGCACAGCAGGGCTGGCTCTGCTCTGGCGTTCAGCATCACTGGGGTGGGGAAGGGAGATGCTGACATTTATAAAAAGTGCTTTTTAGCCGCTTTTAGCACAAAAAAAAGGTGGTTTTTTTTTCTGTTTTTCATTCTGACTTTGCCTGGAGCCGGAGTGCAGGGCCCAGGTCCGGGAGAGGAGCTGAGGCGCTCCCGTGCGCGGGCGGTTCTCCAGCAGTGCTGCTCCATCCCACGGCCGGGAGATGTCCCCAGCTCCCCAGAATTCCTCCCGGAGCTCCGGCCCGAGCTCGGGGCTGTGCTCGGACACCCTTCAGGGCCAGCAGGGCCCTGACCCCTCCCGGCCCCGCTGTCCTCGTGCAGAGTGACCTCCTGCCCCGGGCCTTTGGCCACCGAGGGGTGTCCGGCAGATGCGGGCACGGGGCAGCGTCGGAGCATCTCCTGGAGAGCAACTCAGTTAAAAACTCAGTTAAAAACACCAAAACTACTGCAACATTCAAATGTAGGTCTTGGTGTAAAATCATTGAGAATCTGAGAGATCCTGAAAACCCTCTCTGTTCTTGTGTTGTTTGGGAAAGAGCAGCCAAAAGGTAAAATGGGATTGAAACGCAGAGTTTAGAGAAAGCAAAGCAGAAAGCAAAAGCTCCAACTTGTGAACATCTGTGGGGGAACCAACCTTACCACGACTCCCCCCGAGCCTGAGCTGCACTTCTGAGTTCAGGGGACTCTCAGTCTGTCGTGAGGTTTGTCTTGTAGGAAAAACCAGTGAAGAGCTGAAAGGCAGAAAGCAGAAATCTGGTATTGAGGAAATATTTAAGTGGGGTTTCATTTTACTGCTTGGATTTATGTGCCCTGGACATGGAAAACTTGTTTTCTGTGGTCACCAGGGAAGTGTCTGTAATGTGAACAATCCCAAGTCGTAATTCTTTGGAAAGAAAACCTATTATTTAATTACTCTTTCATTTAAAAGTGTGTGCTCCTGGCTTCTCGTTCAGGTTGATGCCAGACTAGGAAATGCAGGGGGGGAGCTGCATCCATCCACAGGTTTTTGAAATTCAGGAATGTTCCTGGTTAGGTTTGGTCAGGATTGCAGGGAATTAAAAGTCTCAACTGATTTGCATCCCTGTTAACAAGTGGATCCTTTTTACTTTTGTTTGAGGCTGCAGCAGTGTCTTTGTAAGTTTGTGTTTTGATCACGTAGCAAATACAGGGATAAAGTGCATTCCCAGGAATGCTGCGTGTCCTACACACAAGCAACATTCCATATGGATCTATGACACAATCTGTGGGATGGATTTCACTCTGTAGCTTAATTGTTGCCTGTGAAATGAGTTCTCCCCTTCCTTACCCTGCCAGGCTGTGAGATGGGTTTGTTATTGGGGATTGCTTTTGGCTCCCTCCTGGCACTGCCCAGAGCCCCGGAGTGCTCAGCCCTGTGTGCTGCTGTCTGCCGGGGCAGAGCCCACAGCCAGGGGGGTTGGTGTTGGAAGTCACTCACTGAAGCTGTTTTCAGGTCCAGCCTCATGGCAGGAGGGGTCAAACGAGGCGTCACCAACCCCTGGCTCTTGGAAGAATCGGAGGAGACCAGAGGACTTGGCTTTGATGAGCTCAGGCAGCAGCAGAGAAGGATCATCGAAGGTACAAGAGCCTTTTTGGTTGTTATGAGCATTGCTGGGACCTGAGAGGAGCCTTTATCTGAGCGTCATTTCACCAACCTGGGCTGAAGTTTTATTATTTACAGATGTCAGACACCTCCAGGCAGCTGCTTTCTGTGTTTGCAGGAGCAGCTTTGTGCTTGCAGTGTTCTTAACTGGATACATCTTCTTAAATTAACTTTTGGAAGTCCTGATTTTGCCCATATTCCTGGTTTTGGTGTGATCACATAACTGCACGGGGTGCAGGGGTGTTGCTGGGTGCATTCAGTGTCTTGCTGAATTGGAACGAGGTAAGAATTAACTCATCCAAAAAGGATCTTTAGATTTTGGCCCTCAGCACCCACAAGGAATCTCTGGCTTTGGAGGTGTTGGAAAACCTCAACCTGAGGAAGTCAGGTGGTGAATGAGGTCATTTCCAGCCAGTTAAATATTGGAAGTGGTGGAACAAAATCAGTCTGCAGATAAGACCTGCTTCGCTCTGCCTGGGAACAGTTCGTGTACAGCTCAGGAGAGTGGCCTGAGCTCTGTCTGGCTGGTCCAGGAGGAACCTCAACTGCGTTGTTAATGACATTAGAGGTAATTAAATTGAGGCTGAAAGAGGTGTTGGAGGGCCATTGACGGGAAGGGGATCCTGGCCACCCCCTTTGGGCAGCATCACTGCTGTGCCCTGGGCACCGACCCTCCTGCAGCTCCTCTTGTGTCCCTCCCTGGCAGCTCTGGGCAGGGAGAGCTGCACATTTTGGCCGAGGGGCTCCCTGGTGCTTGCAGGGCACGGGGGATGTGGTTCTTCACACCGGAGCTCTGCAGAGCTCTGGGAGCACCTCACACTTTCACTGCCCCCATCCCCTCTCCCTCAGCTCTCCCCCACCCTCTGTATCCTCTTGCAGCTTTAAAAATCTCTTTGAATTCCTCGGTGTTTGCATCACCTGTTTTCTTTTATTCATGTTAAAAGTTGCTTGGAAAATTTAAAAAGGCTAATCAGGAGCTCGCCGTGTGTGCCAGAAAATCCCCTGCATTTATGATTGAGTAACAGCTGAATGTTAAATTCTTGGATTTTTTTTTTTGGATCCTCAGCAAGATGTCCCAGCCAGAGCAGAGAAATTATTTACCCATCATTCACATTATTTCAAGAGTACTGTTGCCATAAGGATTAATTTTCATGTTGTGTTCATGTGTTTTTCTTGATACATTTTCGCCCTATTTTTTCCTTCACTTCTACCTATTTTATGTAGCCTGGCATAGCAGCAACTTGTTAAAGTAATTCAATATATTTTCCTGGTGCAGAACAAGATGCTGGACTCGATGCTCTCTCTTCAATCATATCCCGGCAAAAACAAATGGGGCAGGAAATTGGGAACGAGCTGGATGAGCAGAACGGTAAGGACGAGGCTTTGCCTCACTTTTATGTAAGGCTGAGATTTATTTTTTTCTCTCCTACACAACTGCTCTTCCTGCCCACGGAGCAAGCAGCTGACACTGAGGGTTCGTGTTCAAGCAACCACTGCAGATCCTGCCCATTCATCACCTGATTTTATTGTGCCTCGCTGCGTTCCCTGGGGGCTGTGTACAATGTATAACACTCGGGGTGTTTCCCCAAGCCTGACTTTTGAACAAAGAGATTGGTGATTGCTGGTCCAGAGCACAAAATTAATTTTGTACTCCATCTTGTGCATTTTTCCGTTTTGTGACAGTTTTTATGCGTTGCAGGGCTTCACTTGAGCATTCTTATTCTGTGCCTTTCCTGATGAGCTGAATGGAAAAGTCTTGAGCCAGCAATTAAAGGGGAAGCATTGCATTGTTTGCTCCAAACGATTGGGTTTGGGAGGGTTCATGGCAGGGAATGTGGATGGGATTAAGTGCAGCACTGAGCCAGGAGAGCACCTATTTCCTTCCAGAGGAGCCCGTGTCCCAGTGGGGGAGTTGCTCTCCTGGTAAATCCGCTTTGTTACTCCCTTAACTGTGCCTGTGACGTGAGCTGGCCCTGGGGAGCAGATCCTCCAGTGCTCCTCACTTTTCCTTTCCTTCTGATCCCTGAGAGCCCTGCCAGCTTCTCCCTCTCACAAAGGCTGCACCCCTGTGGGGTTATCCTCACCTTGTGCTTCCCCACTGAGGAGGGCAGTGTCCTTTTCCTTGCTGATAAATGATAACCCTGAAATCTGCCTCTTCCTGGCATGGCATTGTCCCTTTGTATCTCCCTGTGAGTCTGCTCGGGGTGAGGGGTTCCCGAATTCACATCCCTGCCACGAGGTGCTGCATGGGAGCTCTGTTCTGAAGCGGAGCGAAGCAAGAGGATGGATTTCTCCTGTTTGCCATGGCTAAGCCCAGGAGGGATAGGAAAGGCCTAGAATGTGTCTTTGTTTATTAATCTTTAAGGTTGTTAAGGAAGGGTTTGTGCAGCTGGGAGAGACTCTGCGTAGTGCTCTTGTCATATTTTGATCCTCTGCCTCATGGGAGGAAAGACATTTTCAATTAGGGGTCTCATCTCATAGGTTTCCTTATTAATGGCTGCTTAAAAAGTCATATTAATTGCTTTTTTTTGGTGCTCTAAATAGGAAACAGGTGGGAAGCATGAGCATGTTTATGGATTCTCTGTGAAACTTTGGTTTCTCCTCAGGAAAATACATGATCCGTGTCCCATTTCTCTGCTGGGGGCTGGGGATGGTTCCCCAAATCCTTATGGTTTTGGGACCCCGAAGGTTCTGCATTTTGTGCCATCCAATATTTGCCAGGCTTCTTCTGGCAATAAGGCCTCAAAACATCTGTGGAATGGAATGTGTTTAGCCCTCCTTTTCCCAAATAACGCTGGTGTTGTTTGTCTTACAGACAGTTACAGAGCCTTGAGCAAAATTCCTGTGTTTTCATGGGAGCTCTTCCTTGAGCTACGGGCAACCCTTTCTCAAAAGAGGGCAACTTTCCCAAGTGCTTGGAGTAGGAGATGGTGAGGTCTGTGCTGATCCCGAGGAAACTGCTCAGAGCCTGAGCTCTGCTCCTCGTGTCCCACAGCCACAAGCAGCAAACCTGCCAGCCGTGTAGGAAGTGTCATCAGGAGATGTTTAAGCTGTCCAAGAGAGTTGGGAAACAGCCTGACTTTACAGATGTGGGGGCAGATCACTCAGCACTTGGCTTCATCCCTGCCAGGCAAGTGGAACTCCCATGTTTCCGCTGACTTTATGCAATCCCTTTTTTTTGGGTTTTTTTGGCGGATATGGGGGGGATAAGGTCAGACATTTTGTTGCCGCTGGCACCCTGGAAAAGCTGAACTCCTGAGCAATATTTTCCAGGGGCTGTTTTCCCTGTGCACATCTTACTTCATGCCCCGTGCTTAACCATGAGCAGACTTTGCTCAGGCGCTCTGCCAAGCTCGTGTCACTGCTGCGCGCTCGGGTTGATGAGGATAACTGCCCTGCAATTTCCCCTTCCCTGGAATCCCTTTCCTTCCTAGTGCTGAGTGATAATGGCATCGTCTGTATTGTGGGGAGGCAGGGGAAGTTCATCTTCATTAAGTGCTGCTCCGACGTTTCTTTTTCCTCGAGTCAGACTTTCCATCAAGCCGCCCCTTTCTGTGGGAAGCTTGACTTCCACTTCCCTGACCTGCCGGGGATGTTCCCACCTTCTGCAGCTCAGGAGGTGCCTGTAGCTTGCCCTGCTGTTAAAATCAAATGTGGCTCACTTCAGGAGTAGCTGATAATGTGCATTAATGAATCGGGCTTTAGGGACTCGGGTACTGATTTTCCAGACTTGTTCCTCGGGTCTGCTTTTTCCATTCCGAGGCGGCTCCGGCTCTCCGGAGATGTTTGCACTTCCCGGCTCTCCGAGGTGGCCGGAGGCATTTTCCCCCGAGTGCCAGTGGGTGTAGCTGTGCCTTTGCAGATGCACCGGGACCGAGGGATTAATTATGCAAAGTTTACTGCTGGCCCGGCGCTGGTACGTGCGAACCCTTTGTGTTTGTTCAGTGACTGCCAAACGATTAAACTTCGCCTTCGGGAGGGAGGTGCCTCGGCGGGGCCTGCTGCTCCTGCACCGCTGGGCTGAGGGGCAGCAGGAGGAGGAGGAGGAGGAGCAGGGCTGGGCCTTCATCCCGGGACTTCGCTGGGGTTCGCTGGGAGCTGTGCCCACGGAAGGGGCGCTCCCTGCCCGGGGACAGGTGGTGACACCAGGTGACACCAGCTCCACGTCTTTCCGCCCATCTCTCCGAGAATCCTCTGGAGCCAGCAGGGACTGCTCAGGGGGGATCCCTCCGGCCTGCCTGGCACAGAATGTCCTGGAAAAGGCCGTTCCCCCCACGCCGCAGCTCGGATGGAGGTGGCTGCTGTGTGCCCCAGTCCCGTCCTTGGCTTTCACCGTGCAGCACCCAAGTTTTAACAGGAGTCTCACGTGGTTCTTCGCTCAGATTTTCACTGTAGCCCCTGTCCTGCAGATTTTATGGCTCTGCTTAAAGCTGATGGGCCTTTGCAAACCTCCTGAGCGGGGCATTTGGCACTGATGAGCAAAGTAGAAGCGGGGTACCAGGAGACATTGTTTTTTTCCAGCCTCAGGAGTCTGCTAGCAGTGGGGATTAGCAAAAGAATTTTCCCATCATTAGCTCCAAATTTGGCCCCAGAAAACTTTTCTGTAATCCTTTCATCTGTTCCATAAAAAAAAAAAAAAAAAAGAAAGAAAATAGTGTAAATGGCCTCTGGCCCTGGTGATGAGGCAATCTAATCTAGTGCAATAATTGTGGAAGAATGCTCTCAGAAATTGTGAATGCTGTTTGTTTTACCCTTATAGAGATGTTGTTTTCTCATTGTGACATGCTTGCATGAGAATGGAGTACTCTGGGATGGATGGTAAATATTGGGAGCTTGCAAAACTTGCCCTGTTTGGCACTTTTACCCTGTCAGTGTCCGTTTGCTTTGCTCCATTGAGGATGGATTCTTTTGCTTCCGGCTCCTCCAAAGTTTATAGCAGAGCATAGATAAGTTCATAAATAGATAAGCTGCAAAATCAGACACTGTTTATGTTCTTTTCCTGGTTAGGAGAATGCTGCTCCCAGTCAGGATGCTCTTAACCAGAATGGATCATTTTAAGTAAACTATCTCTCAAAATAATCCTTTAATTATATGGTTATGTAACATTTTCTTGTCAAAATCAAGTTTCCAAAACCGACCAGAACTTGTAGCATTATGTTTTTGTTTACAATAGCTTTGCAAGTCAAGGTTGCAGTGTCACCTCTGGTCACAGTGGGTGGCACAAAATCCTCCGGGGGGGGACTCAGCTCAGCCTGGAGTGTGAGATTTTTGTTACCCTGACACTGCCATGGAGTGAGACTGCAGCCCTGGTCTGGCTGCTGCTCTGTGCTCACCTGGAGAATTGTTCTGGTGTCATCAGTAGAGGCAGTGAGAATATTCCTGGGGGTGCAGAGACTGACTGGGAACAGCAGCAGGAATGTGATTCCCCTCTCGCAGGGCAGTGCTCAGCCCCACGCTCCTGGTGCAGCCAGCCCAGTCAGGATATGGACAGCAAAGGGCTCCTCCTAAGGATTATTTACGTGGCCATGGCACAGTCCAAAAGCCGTTTCACATTTCTGTTTATTAAGAGCGTTTTTGCTGTAATACAAACTAATTAGCACTGTGTATGGGCTGTGCTTGAGTTATGAGCCTCAGACCAGTGGGGCTGTGGATGCATTGCATCATTGTTAGGATTAGTTTGTAAATCAGAAATGATTAAAGATTAAATTTTTAGAAATGTTCGTCATGCTGTCTATAAACAATATCTGTTTGCATCCTATGGAGTTCCAGCCCTGCCTGCTGTGACCCCCTTGGAGATGGCTCCAGTCCTGCCTGGTGGGCTCTGGAGGTGTTCAGCGTTCCCCGGGAAAGGCCGAGCACCAGCAGGTTCAGGTTTGCTAGAAACCTCCATAGAAGAGCATGTGTTTCTAATATTCAGGTTTAAACCAACCATCCCCAGCCCGAGTGACCTCAGACCATGCAGATAGATTTTAATTTTGCTTCCCGAGCTTATTGTATGGGCTAGAAACAGCTTCAGTGTTACTGGGGCACTGCTCTGTCTTTATTGCACGTTGTTTAAGTGGATTTAACCCTTCCTGGGGGAAAAATTAACTTTGCTTTTTGTCTTGAGTGGTCTAAATAGTGCAATAGTCAGGCTGGATATGAGCACCGAGAAGCTGGGAAATGGCAAACCTGAGGCTACACAGCACTTCTTGGGTGTATTTCTAGTCCTAAACCACTTGCACGCTGTTTTCTGCAGGTCTTGCCTCATTCTGTGCGTAGGGCTCGATCTCTTCTGGGGCTGAACTGTGCACATGTGGTGACAAAAACCATTGGTGAGGTCCCTGCCTCATCCCTTCCAGGTGTGGGAGAACGTTTAGGGAGTGAGGCGAGGGTTGCCAGAGGAGTTTGTGGCAGCAGCAGCAGCAGCAGATAAATGTTGCCTTGGAGCATAAAACCATCTCTGCTGCTGCCCAGGAGCTCGGTGTGAGGGTGGTGAACCCATCCCAGCTGAGCTGATTCCCTCGCTGTGCCTGCCCTGGCACCCCAGCTCTGCTCTGCCGAGGTCTGCGGCACTGGCACTGGGCAGGAGCTGGTGCAGGCTGAGCTCCGGCTGCAACAAATCAGGGAATGGTTGGGCTTGGAAGGCACCTCGAGGATCCTCTGGTCCATCCCCCAGGGAGGGCTGGGGGGATGCAGAATCATTTCGTTGTAAAAGACCTTTCACATCACCGAGTCCAGCTGTAAACCTGACACTGCCAAGTGCACCACGAGACCGCGTCCCTGAGATACATCAAAATATATTAAATATTGCTTGGAAAGGTAGATAAGGTTTGGTTTGAGTGTGGTTTTAGAAAAGAGAGAGGTTCAAACTCTCTTTTGCGGAACATCCAAAGTAAACCTTAACTCTTAGTTTTCCTATTTTCCGTCGGAGTTGGAATAACAGTGTTTCATCTCCCAGGGAAGCTGTCAAAATCAAAACACACTCAGACCTGCCGTCAGGAGGGCCATCGTGGGAAGGTCTGTGAGGGAGCTTTAACTCTTCAGAGCAGAGTTGGAGTTGTGTGCAGCCCATGAGGAATGCAGCCTTGTGCTGGGTGATGAGGATAAAACAAATTCTTTGGTATCTGTCAAGGAAGTAACCCTGCCCGTGCTGCCTGCTGGGTGATGGAAACCAAGGTTACCCTGAATTTGCATTGCTTTGAGAAAGGTATCTACACAAAATGGTATTTATAGTGTTTCCTAAACTTTTAAGCACAAGACTTTGCTGCTTCAGTGTTTCCAGTGTTTATTTATCTGTGAAATTTCCTGGTATTCTTAAAATGAAAGTGGAAAAAGCAGGGAAGCCACTGCAGAATGGATCTGTCTCCAAGCCTGGGTCAGCAGCCAGATGGGAACCTGCACAGGGAGCTCTGGAGCTCAGGCTCAGGGTAATTTCAGCAGTGTTGGATGATTGGAGCAGCAGGAGGGAGGTGTGAGGTGTCCTGCCCGTGGCTGCACGGAGGGCTGCTGACAGCACAGGGAAGAACAGGGAGCAATCATCCTTGTGCTGCCTGTGAGGCTCTGCTGGGATGGGTTTCCATCCTTGTGCTGCCTGTCAGGCTCTGCTGGGATGGGTTTCCATCCTTGTGCTGCCTGTCAGGCTCTGCTGGGATGGGTTTCCATCCTTGTGCTGCCTGTCAGGCTCTGCTGGGATGGGTTTCCATCCTTGTGCTGGGTGTCAGGCTCTGCTGGGATGGGTTTCCATCCTTGTGCTGGGTGTGAGGCTCTGCTGGGATGGGTTTCCATCCTTGTGCTGGGTGTGAGGCTCTGCTGGGATGGGTTTCCATCCTTGTGCTGCCTGTCAGGCTCTGCTGGGATGGGTGTCAGGCTCTGCTGGGATGGGTGTGAGGCTCTGCTGGGATGGGTTTCAGGCTCTGCTGGGATGGGTTTCCATCCTTGTGCTGGGTGTCAGGCTCTGCTGGGATGGGTTTCCCGCAGTCAGACTGGGACAGCAGAACAAACTCCTTGTAAGCACTTGGGAGACGACAGCTCTGTCCTTGTAAGGGTCAAATGGATTTGGATTTTTTCCTGTGGAAGAGCCTTATGAGAAGAATTAGGTGTCATTTGAACTTCAGGACAGCCTTGGTGCTGTTCCATGACATGTCCTTGTAAGTCTGTGGCAGCGCGGGCACGAGAGATTTCCCTTCCCTGGGTGTGTCAGGGACTGGATAAATGTTCTGAGGGACTGGCTGTCCATGTTTGGGGTTGAACATGGCTTGAGCTGGGGTGCCTGGGTCTGTCTGGAGATGGGCAGGGCACAGAGCCTGATGGGTGGGACCCCCCAGGAAAGGGGACCTGCTGGGGTGGCTGAGTTTGAAGGACAGAAGGTGAGATGGGAACACAAGGCTCTTGAAGAATGAAGCAAAGCTGCTTCGAGGGGGGAGGGAGGCTTTTGGTGATAGGATTGAGTTGAGGTCAAGAGGAGCAGGAAATCCTCCTACCAGGAGTGACGTGGCCTGTGTCAGGAGGTTGGGAAGTCCTTGTGGGACACCTTTAGGAGTGTGTACCATTCCAGACAGCCTCAGCTGAGTTAGAGCAGGAGATGGAGCAGACAAGTTCTTGTTTTCTGTTGTGACCTTCCCTAGCTCGCTCCTTCCTCTCTCTTCTACATCTTGGCTTCCTTCAGACTTCTCATTCTGCTGCTTTTATTGATTTGATCTTTAATCTCCCCTTCTGAATGTGTCTAATCCTCACTTTTGAAACCATCCACCCATATTCCAGCATTCTTGCTCAACCAGTTCCCCTCCTGGGTCCTTTTCCATTCCCCTCTATCTTGTGTGTGTGTCACTGAAAACGTTGGGGTACTGCAGCTCCCGAGGCCGCTGCAGAATCTCAACATGGAAGAAGCAGCATTGTTCTGAAACGGATATTTTGGCAGAAGCTTTATTTTATTTTTGAAAATTCATCTGGAAGCAGGCTCCAAGCTGGGAATCTCGAGCCTGAATTGTTACAGCTTTTCATCGTTTCAAGCGACTGAAAATAGGGCTCCTCGTGGGCAGCAGCGAACGGCCTGGGCAGGGGTCAGGCTCCCGAGCCCGTGGGTGCCTTTGTAACTCTCGGTGGTGTCGGGGGCTGCTGCGAGCCTGTGGGTGCCTTTGGCTGCTCTCGGTGGTGCCGGGGGCTGCTGCGAGCCTGTGGGTGCCTTTGGCTGCTCTCAGTGGTGCCGGGGGCTGCTGCGAGCCCGTGGGTGCCTTTGGCTGCTCTCGGTGGTGCCGGGGGCTGCTGCGAGCCCGTGGGTGCCTTTGGCTGCTCTCGGTGGTGCTGGGGGCTGCTGCGAGCCCGTGGGTGCCTTTGGCTGCTCTCGGTGGTGCCGGGGGCTGCCGCTGCTCCCGGCGGTGCTCCCGGCCCCGCACCTGGCGGGGGATGAAAGCGCCGCTGCTGCCCAGGGCTGCTCGCACACACAATGAGCCTGCCTGGCCCCTTGGCACGGGCAGCCTTTTTCCTTGAATAGTTCGAGCCGTAAAATAACTGTTCAACATTTGTCTTCTCAATTATGTGGATTTTTCCACAGTTAGTCAATCCCTACCTCACCCACCCCGCGCTGGGGAGGGGGAAGCTGTCTCCCTCCATCTGTCTGCGCGGGGACCAGCGCTGCTGGAGAAATGAGTTCCCAACTTTTTTAAGCCTTTCGGGGTTTTTTGATAAGAATTATGATCTTGAACATCTTCTTTGTTAAGCCTTGTCTTTAGTTTCCTGGTGGAGAGCTCTGGTAGGCACATAAGCCTCAACTTTTTAGCGCATGAGAGTTTCCCATCTGCTTCTTCAGGCATTTGATTTAAACTGTTTAAAAAGAAAACAAAACCTAACTGTAATTGTAGATATTTCAAAACTCTGATGATTTTTTTCCATGTTAATTTAGCTTTTCCTCCGTTCAAGAAAATCTCAAATGGAGACCACGGAGAGGGGATTTATTTTCCCAGCTTGCTTTCCTGCTTTCTTAGGATGCCTGTCATGCGTCGTAAAGGAGCAGGAAGGGACAAACCCCGTCTGTTCTCCTTTACAGCCCCTTTTTGGTAGATCCCTACCTGTCTGGGAGCAACTGGAATTCCATATCCCGACCTTACAGTCGCTGCTTGTGGAAAAGAAAGGCGGGGGATGAACTGCCCTGTGCAGAACAGCCTTTGCTAGAGGAGCTAGGAAAATGTTATGTGAGTTTCTGTGTAATTGTGGTTATTTTACCCTCGGAGATACACCGAGGTGTTGTACCTTACTCGTTCTCCTCGGGTTTTTTGGCTGAACCAGGGAAGGTTTGAAGGTTTGAGACAGGATCCCAAATGCTTTCCCTCTGCCCTGAGCCGGTGTTCACTGAGCAGGACGCGGCTGCCTCAGCATTTTCACACGATGACATTTCCCTGTCTCTGGGCAATATTTTATTCTCGAATCCTTAAGCACCACTTAGGCTAAAAATAATGGTTTATTTTTAAATATTTGCTATTTGTGGCAGTGAAATACAGCTTGAGGGTTTCTACTTCAGTGTATACACCAAAGACTCTGACTTCAGTGCTTCCTCTGTGCTTTCCTCTTCTCGGAGGGTTTTTTGAGGTTTTATGGGGGGAAGGAGGAGGAGGTGGCTGCTCTGTCCCCACATCCCTGGAGAAGCTGCTTGCCCAGGCATCACTGGAGAGGAGGCGATCTCCAGGCTCCAAAGGGAGTCATGCTTGGTGGGAACCAGATGCTCCTGCGTCATGGTGATTTCGGTCAGGGCTGGTGGGCACTTAATGGGCTTTTAATAGATTTCCCAGAAAACCTGCGGGGCTGGGAGCTGCACGGTTACAACGCAGGAGAGAATAAGAAAACCACGTTTCTGGGCACGTCGTGCTCGTGAGGTATTGCTGGAATCTGAGGAGTGCTTTGAACTGGGCTTACTCAGCCCGAGCCGGCTGCTCGGGGCTCTCCAGCACATTCTCCTGGTTTTCCCATTACCTCCGAGTGCGTGTCCAGCTCATCTCCCCTCCCGTCTCTTCTCCCCCATCTCCCGTTCTCCTGGACACTGAGCACAATGTGTTGCCTCTCTGACTCTTAGGACCAGTCCTCTGGAGATGGAGGCTGGCTGTGCCCAGAATCCCTGCTGTGGAATTGTTCCCCGTGGGGCTGGTGTCCAGCACAGCTCACAACTCACAGTTCCAGTTTGTTGCTCCCCAGAAGTTGGACTTGGGCTGAGGCAACAGAACCAGTTCCTAGTGCAGCACTGAGGGTGGGTTTGTCATGGGATTTTTAAGTTTAAAGAAAGTTGAGGTGCCAGGGGGTGCCCACAGTGTTTGTGGGAGCTGATTTTTCCTGGAGGGGTTTTGGCCTGTCCTGGGTCAGACCTTTTTGTTTAATGCCAGGGTCGTGGGAGCCTGATGGAGGCAGAGGGAAGGCTGGGAGCAGCTGCTTCCCCAAAGCTGTGCTTCAGTCAGAAGTGTAATTAATGTGACACAAACATGGCATTCTTCTAAAACGGTGAAGTTGATACCTTGGAGCATCCTGATATCACTCAAACACAGATAAAATCATGGTGCTATAACCGTTATTATAAACTAAAGTAACTTCCTTGCAAGCTTGAGTGTAACCTTTTTGTGTGAATCGCTGATGTGTTAAATGTGTTTCATCCCTCTGCATCCCAAACCAGCCAAGTTGAGGTGGGCATTGCCCTGTTCATGCCGTGTGTTGTGAAAAATACTCTGCCTTGCTGCCTGATCCAGTCCTGTCCCGTGATCCCAGGGAGCTCTGGGAGTGGGTGGGATGTACTTGTTGTTCCCAGTGAAACGCTGTTTCCAGACATCAATAGCTGGAATAATCCTGCAGCACAACAGTAGTACGAGTCTTGGATGTGGAAGCAGACAAAATTCCACTCCGCTTTCTCCCAGCAGTTTTACAAGAAACACTTCAGCGTGAAGGGGATAAATCACACGGGGTACGTAGGGTCTGTAGCGTGAAGGGTCTGGCATCAGAGTGCAGGGGCACAATCAAATCTGGCTTCTGGCTGCGTGGATCACGTTGTGCTGAAACAGCTCCAGGGGTGTTTGATCTCAACATTTTGTTGGAAATTCTCTTACAGGACCAAGTTTGCTGAAAAATGCTGGTTTGGGGCCAGTCTTTAGTCTGAAACATCTGGGCCTGACAGCCTTTTTCCAGGCTTGGGGAAGGAATTCAAGCGATACCTTTGTGATAAAAAGTGATGGATTTGGCTCTGAGATAACGGGGCCACAGTTCCCAGTTTGGAGCAGGATCCCCCGGGCTGGGCACCAGGGACCCCAGGGTTCCCAGTTTGGAGCAGGATGCCCTGGGCTGGGCACCAGGGACCCCAGGGTTCCCATTTTGGAGCAGGATGCCCTGTGCTGGGCACCAGGGACCCCAGGGTTCCCAGTTTGGAGCAGGATGCCCTGAGCTGGGCTGGGCACCAGGGACCCCAGGGTTCCCATTTTGGAGCAGGATGCCCTGGGCTGGGCACCAGGAACCCCAGGGTTCCCAGTTTGGAGCAGGATGCCCTGGGCTGGGCTGGGCACCAGGGACCCCAGGGTTCCCAGTTTGGAGCAGGATGCCCTGGGCTGGGCACCAGGGACCCCAGGGTTCCCCAGGGCTGCTCAGCTGATCCTGCTCCTCCAGGTGTGAGCACAGATGCTGAAGGGAATATTGGCTTCCAGTCCTGCCAGGGTTTCAGAAGGTTGGGTTTGCTCTGGTTTGGGCAAGCCATGCATGAAAATAAGAGAACATTTGGTATAAACTGCCCAAATGTTCATTCTGTAAAACCCTGAGCTTTGTGTTCACGGTGCTGGGTTGGAACGGGAGAGCAGCACCACGACACAACCCAGGCCCAGTGACAGAGCCACAGAGCTGGGTCAGCACTGGGGCTGTGGTGCCCTGCAGCAGCACTGGGAAGGGGGAGCAGGATCCAGCTCCTCCTCCTTTGTGGGGCACAGAAGAACTTCTGGGTGTAAAGGGAAGATTTTTGGTTCTTACTGGTTGCTTGCCATGGGCTCTGTCGTGTTTGTCACTTTGTGTGAGGGAGCTGTGGTGGGAAACATGGTGATTTGGGCAAGAAACACAGAAATGATTTATTTCACTGCGCTGAAACTCTTTTAATGGTTTTAATTATATTGCAGAGGTGTGTTGTCTCTGCTGTAGCATAGACTGGTAGTGGTGGAGGGGAGTGATGTGGGATGGTCCTTGGCTCGAGGAAAAATCCATCAGGACTTGGCTGAGCTCGGAAATCTCCTGGGGTATGCTGCAGCAGAGACCTGTTCGTTTGTCTGCTTCATTTTCTCCAGCTGATGTTTCCCTGAGCAGGCTGTGCTTGGGCCTGCAGGGGTGAGCAGGACCTTTCCTTGTCCCTGGGTGTGGAGGCTGGGACGAGGTGGAGCAGGGAGAGGGAACGCAGGAGGTGCCCGTGGGCACTGGGGCACTCGGTGTGGGACAGGGAGGGATCGTTCCAGGCAGGGGCAGTGCCCCAGGTGGGCTGAGGACATGAGGGCATCCCTCAATTTCGGTGTTCCTTGCCTCTCAAACCCCTGCATCCCCCCGGGATCTGGTGTTAGTGACTCTGTCAGCTGCCCTTATTCTGGAACATCGCCGTTTCCCACCTCCCTGCGTTCCCCCCAGCTGCTGTGTGACGGGCTGTGGGTGGCACGTTGCTGCAGTTGGGTTCTCAGCCAGTGTTTGCAGATAACGTGGGGTCCTGCCAAGGAAAATGAGCAGCGTGAACTGAACTCTGAAGCGGCCTTCCAAAACGGGACGTTCGAAATGAATAGAAAGCCAGATAAGCTGGGAGGAAAGCTTCCTTCTGCTCGAGCTGGGGACACGGCTGCTTTATATGTACTCATGGCAAAAAGGTGTTTTCACTTGGAAATGATTATTGGGACCGAGCTGTGTCAGAGCACCAGCCTGGGGATGGAGGAGATCCCAGCATGGCACACATTCGTGTGCTGATCAGCAAAGTTCTGAGTTTTGGGGCTGGATACTGCATTTGGGGCTGGATACTGCATTTGGGGCTGGATGCTGCATTTGGGGCTGGATGCTGCATTTTCTGGTCCTGGTGTGTCTGTGTGGCAGTTGGGGTCAGCTGCTCCGTGTCCCTGATCACAGGTAGCTGTGGTGGTGCTCAGACTTGAATTGGAGCCCCTTGAGCTGCAGCGGGGTTCTTTCCACTGCTGAAGCCGTTGTGGCTTCACTCCTTATGGAAAAAACCCCGTTTGATGCTCTGCTACAATAGGAACTGCAATGGATTTGCTCATGGCCAGTGTGGGTGGTGTGTTTTCAATGAAAGGAAAATGACTTCCATAGCTGGAGAGCACAGGACCTTTGTGAGGGAAGGGTTTGAGTGTGAAGTCAGTGTGTTCCTCCCTTCTGTTGCAGGGCCAGCCTTCCCCCTCAGTGGTTGGTGCTGCTGCTGCACCTCCCTGAGCACTTGGAACTGGTTTTATCTCTGGGCAGGTGCTGGGGAAGGACAGCAGGGGTTTAACCCAGCTCTGCACTGACCCATGGCAGTGGGCAGGACAGAACGCCTGTGAGCCGTGCCCCACGTGCAGGGAGATGTTGGAGAGGTTTCTGTTTCACTTCCTGGCGTGAGGGAACTCTCTGAGATGGGAACAACCCCCAAATCTGCCCCATGCTTCCTACCCAGCTCTGGGTCCAACTGGAATTCACGTTGGAAGGGAATGGCAGGAGGTTTTTATTGAGTGAGGGGAGGCTGCATCCCTCAGAAGCAAACATAAATCAGAAATACAACAATCACAGCTGATTTAAAAGAAATCTCAGAGCTCTGCTGTAAGCATAAGGCAGATTTCTCACTGCTTTCTCTTGAGTACTGGCAGCACAAAGTGTGATGGCAAATACCCTGAACAGCTGTGTCCCCACGTGGTTTTATTCTGAAGGTAAAAGTTGTTCCTCAGTCCCTGCTGAAAGAGAAACTTTCAGATATCTGTGAATAATGGAGAAAACACCCATTGATGCAGGGGCTGGTTTGAACAGAGCACGTGCCAGCCTTGCTCTGCTTCAGGCTTTCCACTCGTGCAGGATACCAGGCCAAAGTAATACAATTTCTGACGCGTGTGGAGTTCTCCCCGTTTGATATTCATTAAAGCTGCTTACATTTATTATTTTATCACAGTCTGTGTGTGTTTGATGTGCAGCTGAATTGAAGGAGGAGTAATGTTCCTGTCTGCAAGTGCAGATGTGGGCCCAGCCCTGGCAGGCACCTCCAGGGGTCACCTCCCTGGGAAGGCAAATCCAGCCCCGTGCACAAAATGCCCAGGAACTTTTTCCTGCTCTCCAGGTCCTGGTGGACACTTGGTACCATCACCCTCCTGGTTAAGAGGACCTGAATTAGTAGGTCTCAACTGGTGTTTGCTGGAAGGTGCTCGACTCTTCTGCAGGGCTTGGGGACTCCTGCTCTGTCACAGCTCATGGAGGGACCTCGCTGGAGTGAGGGCAGAGGGAAGTGGAGCGGGACCTCGGGATTTCTGTGGCCTGGCCTCTCCTGCAGCTCATGGACATCACCCACGCTGTGACATGGTGACAGCTGAACAGTTTATCCCCTGAAGTTAGCAGGAAGATTAAGGAAAACTCTCATTTCGGAGTTGCCAGGAGCCTTTATAAGGGATGTATTTTAAACAAGCCTCCCAGTAGTGTTTAAAGAAATGGGAAGGGGAAAACCAGTTTTAGCAGGGATTAAATAGAGCAGCTGGGCATTAAAGGCAGCAGATCTTGTCTGCCTAAATCATCCAAATGTACAGGCACTGCCAAACACCAACACAGCCAAACCCCCATCCTTCAGTTTGGGATAAAAACATTTCATAAATGGACTGGCACTGCTGGCTTCAGTGAGGGTTTGGTTTTTGAAAGGGAGGAAGCTCTCCAAAAGCTCTCACTAGCAGTTATTGTGTGAAAATCAACCACAGACACTGCACAGTTCTGGTCCTGCCCAGCCGTCCTTGGTAACTTGGGCTGTCCATGGCTGCTCCACTGAAGCTCCCATCACATCCTCTGGTGTTTCTGGATCAAAGGGATGGTGATAAACACTGAATCCTCCAAATTTAGCTTTGCTCAGGAGAAGATCTTGGGTAAAATGTGTCATTGCTGGCAGCAGCTCTTTCTGCCCGAAGCTGCAGACTGATGAGCTGCTGACACAGCCCAAAGCTGTCCCCAGTGCTGCAGGGGCCACTGGGTCTGTGTTCCCCCCTGCAGAGGATGCTCTTCCTCTTCTTCCCCCTAATCAAAAATGGTTTTAACACCAGCTGAGGGAGCTGGGAGTCGAGCTGGTGGTGGCTGCTGTGAGCGTGCGGTGACTGCTGAGTGGTGCCCAGGGCCTCAGAGGGGTCCATGGATTTGGTGCTCCCGGGTGCTATTCCTGTGCACTCTGCTCTCCTGGTCTGTTTTAGGGGTTGGAAGACTCCCTCCTTCTGGAAAGAAAGGGAGAGGAGTGGGGGAAGAGAAATTCAGCAATTTAATATGTTTCAGTGTTCCTGCGTGTCCTTCCCCACATCCTAAACATGAAAAATATCAGTGAGTTTCCCTTTGGCCCTGGGGGAAGAAAAAGGAGGCTCCAGCTGGAATTCATGAAGGTCTGCTGGAGGAAGGAGCGGTGTCATGGGCTTGGGGTGATCTCTCTGGAGCACAAGTGCAGTGCTGAGAGTGAACAGCCGGTTCATGCACACTTAAACTGTCCTGAGCCACCACCCTCCCCAGCATTTCTTCATCCCTTCCACGGGGGAGAGAAGCACAGGGAAAAAACCAAAACATCGAAAAAGGAGAGTTAGAAATCCAAAGGTACATTCTGTCCTCTGTAAAAAGGAGGCACTGCTTTTCTCCTTGCTTTTAACACTGCCTGAAATAATGGCTACGTTTGGTTTTCAAGGTGCTTTTTAAGCATGGGGGCAGCACTAAGGTTGGATGATCCTGCAGTGCTGTGCCTGCCAGTGGTGCTGTTTCAGAGGAATGTGTTTTTCCCCTCTTAGACTTCTCCTTCAGACAATTGCCCAACTGTTTCAAAAAAAGGTAGTGCTGCCTGAGGGGGGGAGGAGGAGGAGGAGGAGGANAGGAGGAGGAGGAGGAGGAGGAGGAGGAGGAGGAGGTGGAAGTGCTCCTGCCCAACCGCAGCGCTGCACGCCAGGGAAGCCTCGGCAGGTCGAGCACATCCAGCTCCTGGATGATGAAGTCTCTCCTCTCTGGTCTTGTCCTGGGAGAGGGTGCCTGGCTCCTGGGTCTCTTTCCCCATCCCATCAGTGAGATGCACTGGTGCCCCTCAGGTGTGTTTTGCAAGGTGCTGAGCCCACGTTTTGGCATCGCTGTGACATCCGTGTCTGTCCTTGCTGCTGTGGCTCAGCTCATTTGGTTCTGCTGCTCCTGCAAACAGCCCTGAGTGTTTGGGTTTCTCCTTAAGTTCTGCCAGTCCCTGATGAACTCTTCTCCAGTGTGAGAATGCAGTGAAGTAAACAAGGGAAGGACTGAAGTTCTGCATCCACGTCCTCTCCTGAGCTGCTCTCGGCTCAAGGTGCTTCTGCTGATGGGGAGGAAGAGATGTTGACCATGCAGTTCACAGCTATTCCTGCCTCTTTTGGGCAGGAACACCGAGCTCCTGGGGGTTGTGCCTGAGTTTCCCTGGAGGAGCTGTCCTGAAGCTGTTCCTGTGCTGAGTGTGGTCCCTTCGTGCCGAGGTTTCCAAGGACGGCGTTGGACCCGTTTGGCTCCTCCCTGTGCTTGCTGCCCCATTTCTCCTGAATTTCTCTGATTTGTTTTAGTTGTCTCCCTGCTTGTGCTCACTTTTCCCGGTAAATGAGAGGGAAGTTGGTGTTTTAAGTTTCCCTGGAAATGAGTTCCTTTCATGGCACCCGTGCAGTCGATGGCATCGATAACATACGTGTGTATCATCTCTGTTCCTCTTGGAGGACGAGACAAAAATGTCTTCTGTGGGTTTCTGCATTCAGTAACCAAAACCCCTGTTAGCAAACAGCTCTGGCTCTCGGGTTTGCTGTTCTCAGGTGCTGAGTTCCTTGCAGGAGCAGCACAGGCAGGGCTCTGCCCGCGTGGGCTCCGGGAGCCGGCTGTGCTCGCACGGCACCGGCTCTGAGCGGCCCCTGGTGCCTGCAGGCCAGGCAGCTCCTGCCGGGGCGCTGGGCCCTGGATGGGCTGGGAGAGGTGAATTCCTTGCCGAGTGCTGTCGGTGTGCACAGGAAGGGGAGGCTGCCCTGGAAGCGGGGCCAGCGGATCCCGGCGCGCTGCATTCCTCCAGCTACTCCCCACGGGCGCTGGTGGGATGATGGATATCTCAGCATCTTTGTTCTTTGTTTTCCTTCTAACACTGGCAGAGCTTAAATCACGGCGAGAGAGGGCTTGACACTTCTCCAGTTACACAAACAAGTGGTGCTGCACTCAGCCGAGATGAACAGCGCGTGTCGGGAGAGGTGAGGCCGAGCTCGGCTGCCGCTCCTCGGGAAGGGTCTCTCCGGGAGTCACGGCTGGGACAGGGGCGTTAGGCTTGGAGGCATTGCAGAAGTGGGGATGTGACTGCAGGGCCTGGGATGCTTTCCAGTAACAGCCTCCCGAGGAGCTTATCACCGTGTGGCGTTTGGGATGGATCCTGAGAAAACATACTGCGTGTTGTCAGACACTTCACCGAAAGAAAATAGAAGCTGTTGGCTTACCTTTGTGCTTCTGCTGGTTCCTTCTCTTAAGATAATAACTCTCGGGGCAACATTAATTTGTTCCAGCTTCCATGGAGCAATCCCCTGTCCCCCAAACCTCAGCAAGAATAAATACGACTGCGTAGGTGCAGCTTCGCCAGAGGAGGAGGTCTCAGGTTGCACGTTAATGTCAGGCTCTCGGCAGCAGCACGTGAACTGAGAGGAGTCCAAGCTGTGGTAGCAAAGGTGCTCTCTCCTGTACACCCAGGAGCAGCTCTGTTGTGGCTGCCACCGAGTAGTTGTGGTCTGGTGGTCACGTTCCTGCCTTGTCCAAGGACTCACTGGGTGGTTCTGGGCAGGGTTCTCTGCCTTGCCCTTTGTTTCCAGGCCCCCCAAAAGGTATTTCCCCTGTGATGGTGCTGGTGAACCTGAGCTGCTCTTCTCTGAAGGCTGGTTTGCTGAAAGCCGTGGGATCTGTGATGTGCCACGAGATTCCTCTCGCCAGACCCTTCGTGTTTCCTTCAGCGTGGTTCAGGTCATGGTGTGACGAGGGCGGAGTTCCTGAAGTGGTGTGGGGGTGAAGCCTTGAGTTTGCTTTTGATCCACTGAGCTGCAGCAACTGAGTGAGCACATCCTGAGCTGGTCCCAAACCTGAGCAGATCTTTGCTGGTTTGATGGGGAGAGAATCAGCGTGAGGTGGAGCAGGAGACAATTGTGCCTGGGGCCCAGACAAGTCACTGCACCTGGACACAGCTTGGTGAAAAATACTCTGGACTTTCTGGCTCTTGTTTCAAAAGAATAAATTGGAGGGGAAGAAGGTCCAGAGAAGAGGAGAGGGCTGTGGAGGTCGGTGGGAAAGCACAGAGAGGGCTCTGATGTCGGGGCTGTGCAGTCTGGCCAGCTGGGGATGGATTGCAGATAATGGTTTGCTTTCTGTTCATGTTTTGGCAGTAAAATATCGGGGAGGGAAAAAGCTACTGAAGCTGAAGGAGGATATTGGTTCAAGAAAAAATGGGAACAAATTGACCATAAATAGTACAGATGAGAAAATTGCTTTTTTTTTTTCTTTTGTAACTGCGAGATGAGAAATTCCAAAGGAGCTTCCAGAAAAAAATGGGCAAAAAATTATCAGTTTTTAAGGTGGAGTTCAGTTTAGTAAAAAGTTTGTGACTTGATATGGAGGGAACTGGCCTGGATCTGCAGGTTTTCCTGGGGTTTCTATCTGTGAATATGTGCTGCTATTTCAGGGTAATAAAACCAGCTAAACCGTGTTTGAAACCGATCATTTAATGTATAATACACCAACAATGAAAAACCAGCTGTATTTTGAATCTGGAGAGTGGCAAACCCAAGTATCAATTATTTTCATTCTTTCATTCTATCGAAAGATCTTGTTATCAAAAATCTATCAGAAAGTCTTTGTGTGTTCTGGGAAGGCCCCTGGATGGTGTAAGGCACCAAGATGCATCCAGGGAAGGAACCTGCAGTCCCCAAAAAAATCTGCCCAGTCTGGTCACCAGCACTGGGGGAGTGGAGGAGATTACCATCCATAATTTCTAACCTTCACGAGCATACATTATGCTGCTAATTTTTTCCTGCTGCTGAATTCGTGTCAATGTTGAAAGTATAAACAATTCCCTGAATAAAATTGTGTTTGGTTTGCCTTGTCCCACGGATTAACAAATCTGATTACTGCATTTAAATTTAATGCCCCAAAAAATTCCCTAAATGAATGATTCAGTGTGAGGCCGTGAGCAGATGTAATTATCTATGAAAACTAATGAATCATGTCGTTAGGAGAGTTCTCCTTGCAGCTGGCTCCAATTAATCCGTCCGTCAATGCTGGGAGTGACGACGTCGTAATCCCGGGGTAAGGTACTGCCACATCTCCGCTCTCCCCCGGCCTCTGCAGCAGCCACGCTGAGCAAGGAGGAATCTTCCCTCGCTTTTGGGTTGTATTTTTGGAAAATGCAAAGCACTGAGCATGTGTTTTGCCAGGGCTCGTGTGTTGGAGTGGTGTTTGATTTGACTGCATCCCTTTCATCCTTCCCTAAACAGCGAAGCGTGTACAGAAGCGAGTTTTGGGGAGGATTCAAAGCTTTTCCCTGCTGATTTTGCCTGTCAGGGCTCTGAGCTGGGATCGGGGTGTTCACGTGGGAGGCTCCTGCTGAGCAGCCCCTTTTTCTGGGTAAGGCAAGTCGTAGTTTGCTCAGGGAACTCCGGTGCTACAGGAGTGGATCAAGGAGCTTTTCCCCTCTCCAGATAAGTGGCAGAGGATGTTGGGTCTTTAACAAACAGCTCAAATGTCCTGGAAACAGCCGAGTGAAAAGAGTTCAGTATTAAAGGAGGATTCCAAAAGCCTGGGGAGGAGAGACTTCCTCTTGCCCAAGTTTTGGTGTTTTGGTGGCCCTGTGGCAGCTGGTCCTTGCCTCTCCACCAGGTCCATGTGCTCAAGAATTATTTTCATGTTCATTTTGTCTGTCAATAACCGAAGTTCTCCCAGGCTGGGGGTAATGTGACAGGGGAGTTCCGTGCCAAGTGTGTGGAGCATTGGTGAGTCTCAGTTCTGCTGCCTGCTGCAGTTGGGCTGTGCACAACAGACCAAGGGATGCCCAACACTGCTGTCGGTGCTGGAAATGGGTTTGGGTTTAACTGTGAGGGTGCTGGGCACCTGAGAACTGCTGAAAACGTGTGAAAATAAACCCCATGGTAGTTTACCCCATTGCAGAATAAGGATTTTGGAGGGAAGAAGGAGCGAATCCCTCACCTGGAAGGAGGGACGTGGCTCAGCTTTTCAGGGCTAACGTGCACAAAGACCATGGCTGCAAGAAATCTTTTCCCACGTCGTGTTCCCAGTCTCCCTGGATGTGGAAACCTGGATGAAGGTGTGTGGGGTGAAGACCCGTGCAGGGGGAGAGGGGGGGTCTGTGCCTTCGTCCCTGCCCTGCGGAGAGGGAAGGGCAGGCTCAGCGTGGGAGCTGCTCCTGGCCGAGCAGAGCCCAGGCAGGAAGTTTGCTGCTGCAGGGAGCCTGTCTCGTGTGCAGTGGCTGCCCCTGCTAGAGCAGAACCCGCTGGTTCCTTGTACAAACGGGGCTCCTGCTGGGAGTGGAGTCATTCCACCTCAGGCTCACAATAACATTGGCTCTGTCCCGCATTGTGCGTGTATTGATGGGATCTCCTGCGAGCAGAGCCTTGCTTAAACCCGGGATTAAGAGGGAAAGTGAGCAGATTGCAGGGTATTAGCAACTTGTTCGCGCTCCTGGGGCGGTGGGAAGGGACGGGGAAGTCGGGCTGCCGTGATTCCTGAGGAGGAATGTGATTCCTGAGGAGGAATGTTTGCTCTGTGGTGCTGCAGGACGGGCACAGTCCCGGCACAGCGCTGGCATTGAGGTGTGAGGTGTCTGTCAGGCCGTGGGCTTCGGGACACCTGGAATTGCAATTAGCAGCGAGGAAACAAAAAGCCACCGGGCTGGAGGAAGGGGGGAGAGCTGGAGGGGATGCCATGGCCTGGGGAGGTGGATGTGAGCGGCGTGGCCTCTCCTCGGCACCAGGAGCGTTGTTGAAAGACCCGAGCTCGTTTTCGGGCTGTCCTGGTGATCAAAGCCAGACTGAACGGGATTTTCCTGTGCACTTAGGGGGACTTCCTAGAAAAGCGAGGTTTGTTTGTGGAAGTGCAAACCCGGAGAGTTGCAGAGAGCGGGAGCTGACAAAGGAGCAGCAATTTTTGCTTTTCCCAGTGCGAGTGCGCTCGCAGATCCACGGACGGCGTGACCCCAGGAGCGACTGCAGCCGCCGTGCACGGAGAGGGAGCTGGTTTGTTGTACCACCTGTACTGCACTGCGTTCCCTTAGCTATTTTAATAGCTAATTAATCTTGATTTGCTTGGATTTAAGAGGGTTTTTTTTCCTCTTTTGGCACATATGTGCAACCTATTATATCATAAATCCCACACATTTCAGCAAATGTCATCCTGATTGTTCCCTACAGCACAGCATCCTACTAGGGAAACATTCGAGGTCAGGAACTTGGATTCTTTAACCACTGTATTCGAGGAGGCCGATTTATTGTTCTGTCGCAGCAGATCGGGGTAATTTCTTTTGGACCTATATCACACTGGCAGCCAATCTGGAGAGGTCAGAATTGCCTTAACGCCGGAGGGTTCGTGGGTACATTAATCTGTCTTAATAAATTAAACTGTTGCACCCCACGGATGCCAGCACAGGGCATTTCTGAGCATTTAGTGCTTTTCTGTTCCTCTAGAAGCAGGAATTATTTTTGTGCACTCAGTGCTTGACCTGTGTCTCACATCCTAAAATCGATACAAGAATTCCTTGTCCTTTTTCCTCGTGTCTCTTAAAGGCTTTGAAGGAGTTTGCTTGGGGCTGGAGGAAGTGACCTTCATATCAAATAATCCTGACGTGGCGAGTCGGGGCTTTGGGTCGCTTTCTTGTGGCTATTTGTGCTGTGAAAGCTGAATAAAAAATTTGCAACTGAAAGTCTTAAAAAGTGAATTAGGGAAGCGTTGACTCCCAAGAGCCATTAGCGTGTCCTCGGCGTGGGCTGTGCCTTGTTTTTCCTTGCTGCTTAATGTACGGCCGTGTCTGACCTTCTGCCCGGGTTGTTTTGGTGGGCCTGTGAAGGAGATGTCGGAAGGAAAATGTGAATTAAACCATCTTGCATAAGGGAATGACTTCCCTGCTCTTCTCCAGAAGGGAGAAACCCCTGGAAATAAAAAAGAGGGAGAGTCCTCTCTTGTCTGCCGTCTCTAATACTTTTAGTTCCTGCTTCCTCTTGCTTTAGGTGTAGGATTTTAATTTTTTCAGGTGTGTGAAGTGCTGGGGGCAGTGTGTCCGTGTGTCCTTGTGTCCTGATCCATGTCCGTGTCCCCTGCTCTGTGTCCGTGCGTCCTGCTCCGTG